>JAOTQE010058340.1:6306-19245 GCA_025631205.1 Nesometra sesokonis | reverse complement strand
CCCCCCCCCCACCAACCAGCACCCACCCCTACCGCCGCCAATGTTTTAAAGTGGGAACAATCGTCTATTATCATTTTAGACCCTCGCAAAAATACAACACCCACATAAACAAAACAGCGCACATCAGCCTGCAGAATGGCCTGCAGTGAACATCAATCACTGTAAGCCTAGTTTTTGTGTATGTCGTCGTGATTGCAAAGAAATCGCTAGAGAATGACAGAATAAACGACCATTTGAAATAGTTTTTTTAAAAATCGGTGTTTCCCCGAAAGTGATGCATGCGGGGGTGATAAACTAAATATTTTTTTTATGGGGCATAATAGGTGAATTTTATCATATGGCATAGTATGCTAGGGTGGAAACTCCTTTCCATGCCAACTTGTAAGGTTCAAAGCAGGTATTAATTGAGCCAGTGGTAGAACCAGGGATGGTTTTACATGGTTCTGAAGTAATGATAGTGGTAACACCAAAATGGTTAAAAGCCACACTGAACTGAGCCCACTGGCTCTAAGGTGGAGACAGTCAGGTAAAATATACACGAAAAAGGTGTAATACGTTGTAAAGTAGGGCAGAGATCCCAAGTCTTCTGAAAATGGCAGGTGTCTCCTGATTTTTTGAGTCATCTCCTGCCCTCCTGAAAAAAATACATTTTTCTCCTGAAAATTTTAAGTGTCTTCCAAAAATATTTAGAGTGGTTCTTGGCCTAGCCTAGGAGCAAAATCAGTTGTCCCTTTAAAGATTCCCAGCTCTGCTCAGTGTTGAATACAATTTATATACAATAATATAGATATTTTTACATATTGTTATGTACTTTTTCTATGTTTTGTTTTTAATTGTGACCAGTCGCACATTTTTGCATTCACGCAAATTTGATCGACAAATCAGCAGACATAATATCTCCTGATTTTTCACTTCTCAAACTTGGGACCTCTGAATTAGGGTAAGAACTTTTTTTTTGGCCTGAAGCCATGTACTAATAACCTGGTTGGGCCATGTAGCAAGTAATTTGGGCTGCTACAAAACAAGCCATGGAAATCCCAAAGTGAAATCCCATGCATCGATTACAGCAACAACATTATGGAATGGATTGTGTTTTATACGCATTTGTTCCAATGATTGAGGTAATAATTGTGAAGCATTTTGAGGCCTTGGCAATAAAAACTATATGAATGTGACATATTATTATTAGTAGTAGTAGGATGGCCAGTTCTTTTTTCATGCCAGCATTTAACACCTCACTGGTATATTTTAACCAGGTACAAAGTTAATGCTTATTGAAGGAATTTTTTATCTCTTTATAATTCATGGTACAATGTTTAGTTCATTTTGTGAGTGACCATTTTTTTTTCCATGCCAACTTTTAACCTCTATGATATATCTCAAACATGTAGACATTTACAGCTGACTGGAAGTAGTCTTTAGGTCTTATTAATTGCACAAGTTCAGTTCATTTTGTGGGCGACCAGTTCTTTGCTATACAATCATTTAACCTCTCAAGATTAATCCCTGGTAAATTTTAAAGATGTGTTCATTTTACAGCTAAACAAACTTAGAGCCATGCTTGTGGGTATTGAAACAGAGTTATCAACACGATATATACTGTACTAATCTCCACTACAACTCATAAAAATAAAATTTATTAAGAAACTTACCTAATTTTAAAGCATGAGTGTCAGTGGTTGATTCAAAGAGCTCAAGATTTGGTGCATATTTCACCTCAATCTCAACTAAGGTAATTCTTAATAGAGATTCTTGTGCAACAAAATCAAGTGATGAACCGAGGTAGTTTAGACTGGTGATGTTGAATGTACTTGATTTAGGAGGAAGAACAAAATCAAAGTCTAAACATCTTCCAATTCTTATTCCACCAAACCCAAATAAGATAGTCTGTAAAAAGCCACCCATTCCAGTTTGAAAGTTCACTGCCCCTGTACCATCTGGATTCTCTGTCCAAATCTGTTATACAGGATAAATTTAGATATTTAGTTTTTTTTAATTCTGTGTTACAACAGTTATTATCCACATCCACTTTTATATTACTTACAGTTGAACCTCCATGTGCGGACACCCCTCGTAAGCGGACACCTCCCATAACGGACACTAATTTGAAGACCCGTTTGTTTTCCTATGTAATCAGTGCATTTGGTACCTCTCGTAAGCGAACACCTCCCGTAAGTGGACGCGGACACTTTTTGTCTTAAAATTTAGATTTTTTGTATGTTAATTTAACTCTCATGAGCGGGCACCCCGGAAATTTTTTTATTTTTTTGTAAAGCCTGTTTTCCTGTCGATCGTTATTCCAAAATCGCCGATTTGAAACGACGTTTTGAATCGTTAGAAAAAAAGTTATATTTGCACTATTTACTACACTGTGCGCAATGAAATTCGTAAATCCTCGCAACGAATTAAAACACTTTTCAACTGCAATTTTTATATACTAGTTAGATAATTGTATATTTTATGTACTGAAGCAAGTTATAACTTCCGAAAATTTAATAAATAAACAAAATGTGTGATTTATTTCTAGGCCCAAATGTAAATTCTTGCCGCGGGCAATGTTGCCTCGCGAGCACCCAAATTTAAGGATCCAAATTGTCAAAGTTGAACTCGGTTTACTTTGACGATCCAAATCGTCAAACTTTTTTTAACTTCGAAAGTGACCCCTTTTTCTGTCGATCATTGTGAAAATCGTCATTTTTCAAAATTAACAATCGAAAACGCCGATTCAAATAGCCATTTTGGGGATTAATGATCAACAGGAAAACAGGCTTAAATATACTGTAAATACTTCGGTTTTGAAACAAAAACAGGGAAAAGCAGTTGAGACAATCAAGACCATCGTCATAGTGTGACTGTGGACGATTAGCACAGCTCGACAAGTACTTAAAATCATTACAAACATCGGCTTTTGAGTTAATTATAAAACCACTATTGTATATATTTTTATTAAATTATACATTTCTGAAGAAATTCTTATGCATAAAATTAGCAGATGTATATAAACAGATTGACCCTCACAGAGATACTAAGGCCGAATACCGATCACAAAGGTTCGGGCCCATGTACATGTGGTGAGGTGTGCGCTAGCAGGCGGTACTGGACGAGCGGGCCCAAACTTTAATTTTGTTACCCAAATCCTGTCATCGCAGCTACATCATCCCTTTCTTTAAACATATTTTGTATTTCTTGTTACGATCAAATGTTGAAATTACACGAACAGTTTTATTTTTAACACGTAAACAACACAGTGCAGAATGTGGGAATTCCCTAAGATAAACATCTGGTGAGTTGTCTCGTGTTTTGAACGCACTATGTCTCTATCGTGTGTGTAATTGTTGCTTGCATGAGGAATACGAGTCGCTTGTCGAAGTTTCCAATTCAGTACGCTGTGAAATGAGCGGTGGCGCGCTGCAGTGCTTACAAAGTTTGTTATTGTTATTTATTGGCCGATTTGTAATGTAAAATACATTCGACTTTGATTTTTATTCGACTTTGATTTATAAGACATATAGTAAATATAACCATTGCAAGTATAGGGCATGGAAATAAATTTGATTTGGACGAAGGCACAGTCGACTTAGGCAAGTTTGACTGTGTATATAATTTTAGTTAAATTAATATTTATCTCGAATATAAATATCAATATTTCAAAATCTTACCATAAATGGTCCCTGTATATTGGCAAGAGTCTTATTGAAAACCTCATTGACTTTTGTGAAGTTCTTTAACTTTAGCCAATTAATAGTGAACATGGCCCAGGTCATTGCTGGTCCATTTGGGTCAGTTACTGCTTTTCCCTTGTATGTATCATACAGCAAGAGGTCATTGACCTGAACATCAACAGGCATATCATACATTAAAGGAAACCCAAGAAGAACTACATCAGCTTGCTTGATAAATGTTCCTATATGAAGAAAAAAAATATAACTTTACTTAAAAACGGTTTCCCCTATTTGTACAATGGTAAAAGCAATATATCTGTAAGTAGTAGGCAACCAACTACAAAACTTCAAAACTTCACTGACCATTTTTGGGCCCTTTCTGCTTAAATTACCACTGTTTTTGGGGCCGTTTTACCATATTTTCCTTCATATTGTCTCATGCATGACAAAAGCTCTTGAAATTACTGTTTAAGAATGAGAATAGTGCATGAGAAAAGATTATTTATGCGTGAGAGTTCCAAAATAGGCTCTGATGCGTGAGACTCATGCATAATGCGTGAGAGTTGGCAGGTATACCATATTCCTATACCCCATTTTAGTTTTAATCATAAATATTTGATTATAATCATACAAATTATAAATCTAGAGTACTTATAATGTAAAAAGGGTAAATATATTATGAATTAATTAATATATTATGAATTAATTAATATATTATGAATTAATTGGACTGTAATTGAAGATTGTGAGTATACATGTACACATCCACTGCCAATGGTTTCCACCCTCCTATTCAGGTGTACTCAATACTCTTCATTAAAACATCCAAGAATTGACGCATCACACTTTTGTGTTTATGCGTAAATTTTGATCGACAAACCAACCAACAAAAAATCTCCTGATTTTTTACTTCTCGAAACTTGGGAGCTCTGTAAAATTTATAGAAATCTCAGGTAAAATATTTCAACTCTAATTTGTCGACTACAGTTCATGGCTAATAAAATGTCTTGGCATGTCAGGTTCATTTGTGGCTACTCATGGAAAAACCACCAAGTTGTCGCACAGGAAGGTATTGAGAAATAAGCAAACAAACAACAGGAAATATAAACAAATACTAAGGAAATTTGTGTGTATTTTGCCCAATAACTTCAGTTATAGATGTCCGATTTTGACAATTGACCACTCATTTTAAACCTTGTAAGTGTAATATGGTTTTAACAATAACTCAATTTTCAATTTTCCTAAAACTTGGTGGTTTTGCCGTGTTGTGCCTCATTGCCTACCTAGACCAGTGTGACTATGTTTTCACCTTTCCTAGTAATCATAATAATAGTTAGTAAAGCAAAATACTCCATGTTTCCTGTTAAAGTTTGCAGAATAATATCCAATTTATATTTTACCTAATTTATAGCCATCATACTCTGGGTGGTACCTTATTACTTCATCAAAAGGAATGTACATTTTATTTCCAGCATCACTCCAGTATTCTGGAACACTAGTGTTTAACATCTGTGCTAACTGTTCCGGTAGTAACAGACTTATCTTTGCTACCATGTTAGTGTAGATGGAATTATTGACATGATGGTGGAATTCATCAGGAGGCATAACACCTTAAAATAAAAAAAAACAAACAAATTACTTAGATTTTAGTTGACTCAATAACAATAACAATAATAATAATAATAATAATAATAATAATAATGTGACACGTATATAGAACTTATTGCCAAGGCCTCTAAGTGCTTCAAATTATTACCCCTGACATTGGAACAAACACCTATGGTACACAATGCATTCCAGAATGTTGCAGCTGTAATCAGCGCATATGGTATTTGTACCTCCCAGTAAACCGCTTATACTCCTCTTGATTGGAAATTTCAAACGCAACCAGCGCCAGCTGCTTAGAATAAACATCTACAATAAAAGAAAAAAGGCCAATGATTAAGATGGAAAAACCAAAATCCATAACCAAAATATTGGTACGGATTCCAAACCACCTCATTCCAATGTTCTAGTGGTGGAATAAGTCTTTGAGACATTCTTTGGCCCATACACAAATGGCTTATGTACACTTAAAATAATGTACATTAATCTAGATGAGTAGGGGGTTACTGTCACACTTGCCTGTGTTGGATGTACAAGAGTAGACAAGAAAGGACACTTAAAGAAGGGTGCTATAGGATGATATCAACAATGAAGATGATGGTGAAGAGGGATGGTGTTAACAGTAAAAGATTATGACATTGAATATGACTGAGAAGGATGATGATGGCAATGAAGAAAATGATCAGAAGGATGGTGCTGTTGATGGCAATGAAGATGATGGAGAGAAGGATGATGATGTTGATGACAATGAAGATGATGGTCAAAAGGATGATAATGTTGATGACAATGAAGAAAATGATCAGAAGGATGATGATGTTGATGACAATGAATATGATGGAGAGAAGGATGATGATGTTGATGACAATGAAGATGATGGAGAGAAGGACGATGATGTTGATGACAATGAAGAAAATGATCAAAAGGATGATGATGTTGATGACAATGAAGATGATGGGGAAAAGGATGATGATGTTGATGACAATGAAGATGACGGAGAGAAGGATGATGATGTTGATGACAATAAAGATGATGGAGAGAAGGATGATGATGTTGATGACAATGAAGATGATGTTGACAACGAAGATGATGGTCAAAAAGATGATGTTGACAACATTGACAATGAAGATGATGGAGAGAAGGATGATGATGTTGATGACAATGAAGATGATGGAAAGAAGGACGATGATGTTGATGGCAATGAAGAAAATGATCAGAAGGATGATGATGTTGATGACAATGAAGATGATGGAGAGAAGGATGATGATGTTGACAATGAAGATGATGGCCAGAAGGATTATTATGTGGATGACAATGAAGATGATGTTGACAATGAAGATAATGGTCTAATGGATGATGATGTTGATGACAATGAAGATGATGGAGAGAAGGATGATGATGATGATGTTGATGACAATGAAGATGATGGAGAGAAAGATGATGATGTTGATAACAATGAAGATGATATTGACAATGAAGATGATGGCCAAAAGGTTGATGATGTTGTTGACAATGAAGACGATGTTGACAATGAAGATGATGGTCAGAAGGATGATGATGTTGATAATAATGAAGATGACGATCAGAAAGATGATGATGTTGATGACAATGAAGATGATGATCAGAAGGATGATGATGATGTTAATGAAAATGAAGAGGGTATTGACAATGAAGATGATGTTCATTAGGACGATGATGTTGATGGCAATAAAGATGATGTTGATAGCAATAATGTTGATGATGACAATAAAGACAATGGCCAGAAGGATATATAATAATAAAGAATAAAGATGATGATAGTGATAATGATGATAATGGGCAGGCAGGTAACGATGTTAATGATGATGCTGATGAAGATGTTCAGAAATATGTTAATACAGTAATAAAGATATTCACATTAAAAAGTATGATTTTAAAAATAAAAATATTGATGTTGATGATGATATGATGGTAAGTACAATATTAATATATAAAAGATGGTGTCAATGGTCAAAATGATGTTAATAATAATGATGGTGATAATGGTGACAATGATCGTGATGACAGTCAGATGTTATTGTTATTGTTGTCAGATAATGTTAATAAAAAAGATGATGATCATGATTGCCTTCCTCATTCTTCAAGCTTACGGTAGTGGCGCTGTAGCTTGGTGGTTGACGTGCTTGCCTACCAATCCCGAGGTCCTGGGTTCAATCCTGACCAAGCGCCAGGATTATTCTCACGACAACAACGCCACTGCCTAAGCCTTGTAATGAGTCTTAGTTTAAAACATGATATAGTATATGCATTCTGTAATTGGCGTTTACGCTGTTGGATTTGAGTGAAATAAAAATAAAATAAATAAAATACATATATGTTATCTATCCCAAACAAGTTATCAAATACTTGCCATTAATTTCATATCTACTCTTGGTATTGTTGTAATCTAATCTTGAAAACCAAAATTCAGCGAGTCCTTTAGCAAGATCGAAACCTTGGTCTTTCAGCAGAAACGTAGTATCTTCAGTCATCCTGATGTACTGCTGGAGAGCATATGCAACGTCACCATTTATGTGTTGTTCAAATTTACCAACAGTCCGATCTGGACAGACATCATACCCTAAGTACCATCATGAAAAATATTAGCATATTAGGAACAAGTGTTTTTATTTTTAAAAAAAGATGAAGATGAGGATTATACTATAATGGAGTGCCCATATTTTTTATGGCATTTGAGATTTACCAATTCTCCTACACACATACAATGATATTGGAACGCGAATGGGAAGCAGGCCATAATTTGCAAACTGCTTCCCTACACACATGCCTCTTAAAAAGTGTCTGCCCCACATTGAGATTGAGTCAAAAACGCTTGAGTAAAAGATACTTGATTCAAAATACAATTAGGTAAGTAATATATGAGACATGTTGGCCTACACAGGAGCAGATCCAGTGGAGCTAGAAAGAGGGGGCCCCGATGCCAAGTTGGACAAGCCCAGGTATGAGGTTTTAACAGGAAAATGATAGCAATAGGCGTGGGTCCAGGGCCCGCCTAGGCCCGGGAAAATGTTTTTCTACAGATGCTCTGTGGTACACGTTTAGCGCCCCAAAATTGTGCAAAAAAATATATTTTTTGGTTTCAAAAGGGGACCCAAGTCCGTTGGGTACCCCCTTGGATCCGCTCCTGCTATATGCTCTCGCAAATACCATATATCATAGATGTAAATCACGTACACCACACAACAATTTTTATACATTAATCAATATAGAACTAATTTTCTAGAAGTGGCAACAAATAAACTTCTTTTTTATGAGATAACATATATTACCTGAATAAGCCATTTCCCAAGGGAACATTGTCCCATTGTATCCTTTAGACTTAGCCAGGTTTCTTGCTGCCTCTATATGTCGAGTACGTGAACTCAGCATGGCTTTCGCAAGTGTGGGGTGAAGCAACAGTATTGGTGGGTACATCCACGTTTCCTGGTCCCAAAATACATGTCCCATGTAATCCAGATCACCACCACCGTTGGCAAGTCCTCCTGGTGATAGCCCGTAGAAAGGAAATGTTTCCTTTCCTGTGGTGTTAAGTGGGGGTAGTGAACTTAGTATATAGTACATACTACTGTATATAACCCTTGATAAGAATACATTATTATCTATATCTATACGCCCTTTGCGCCATTTTGTCTCCCAGGCAGTAACATGGCTTACAAAAAGTTTATTATCAGCAGCCATATTGAGTCCTTCATTATAAAAATATTTAGCATCTTTATCAGTTTTTGAGATAGAAGTGATGAAGGTATATTCCTTAGCTGATACATCCTTTGGTAAAGTGATAACTGATGGCACATCAGTCCAGTAGACATATGTCATAATAACTTCACTGCTGTCATGCTCTGGCTCTTTAACTTGTCCAGACATGCTCCTGAAACAAACAGTAATTTGTAGTTAGAGTGTAATTTTTTTTTATCTAAGCCAAAATAACGTATATTACGTACCACTACAGTTTCAACCTTCTCCGAAGGTCATCGTCAGGTGAATGAACTAGCCGAAGCTAGTTTGTAACATCAGTAGGTCTTTTATGATGACGTGCGCTATTTGGATCAGAAGGAATAACAACACCATAAACTGGGACAAGGAGCGTACGAGCTGTCGCACATCTATGATGACCTCCTACATCAACAGACAGAACCCAGGGGCCCCGGAGAAGACCTCGCAACAACACAGAGGGCACACACCATCAGAGAAGACCTACCAATGATACGAACTAGCTTCGGCTCTAATTTAATTACACTCTAATTTAATTTACAAGAAGCCAAATGAAATTATTTGAACATGAGTAATTTGTAGGTTTTGCAATGCACTTAAAAGGGCATGCCTTCTAAAATCCACCAAAATTAATATTCTTTAGAAAGTTACCCCTTTTTATTTCTAAAATAATAACCATGTTTAGTTCCGCTATACAAATTTGACTTTATTCTCGAGTAGTAAAAATCTAATATTATCAAACTCTTTCAGGCTCATCTGCTTTATTTTTTTAGGATACACCCAAATATTAAAATTCAATACTTCTCTTGCATTTTTTAATGTTTTGAAAAAATATAAGGATATAAACATGGCAGATCAGTATTATATTTATGAATTTGAATACAAAAAAATAACACCTAGAATATTTTATTTTTGACAACACAGACTTTTAGAAGGAACGGGCCTTTAAATTTCACAAAAAAATAACACAATTGTATGTTACTTGAACAATAACTAAAAATTAATTTTTAAAATAACATTATTGTTTGAAGAAACACACAATTTATGACTATGAATTTAAAATGAAAGTCTTCTAACAAAATGTTCTCCATAATTTGTCAATTTAAATGCTAAATATTAAAAAAAAACTTTTAAAAGACTGAAATGCTGTAAAATTGTCGTCATTTTGTTTTCGTTTATACATAGTGTGGTTTTCTTCGCTTAAATTATTCATATGATTTTATATCAAGGACCATTTCAAAAACAGTGTATATCCATCACTTTATACTACAGTACTTAAATGTTATCCTGGCTAAATAAGTTTATAATAATATTCATTTTTCAGTGCAAAATAACACATCAAACAAATTTTAAATACATTAATTTTTATTCTGAAGTTCTTATCATTCATGTTTAGATGATTTGGCCGTTTTCAAGTGACAATACATCAAGTGATCTCATTCTAACTACGACCTTCTCGGTACCAGTTTTTAAATGGATAGAAAATGGGGTCAAATTTGAAACATTTCCATCCTCGTTAAAACTCACATTGTATGCAGTGACTACTATGTCTCTTCCATTCCTATTCCCATTTTTCCCCATTCTACAGAATGCGGTACGAACTTGTTCAGTGTAAAAGGGGTATAACCTCATTAAAAGATAGGTGTTAGATGTTATGTAGCCTGTCTCACAGGCCGTATGGTCAGGTTTATTCACTTATATTGCTTGATTCATTTTAAGGTGCTACTGACGTCCCACACTTACTTATTTTAGTTTAGCCGTAAGGCCTGTTAAAACAGTTCATGTGTGACCATTCGCAAGAAAGAAATGACATATTTTGTCCCTCTGTATTTGGCATGTGGGCGGTTCGAAATAAATCTTTACAGTACGATCGACCAACCAAAATGCTTAATTTCCGAGTGAACGATCTAAAATTCTAAGCACCATTTGAGAGACTACCAAACAACAAATTATACCTGAAAAGTATTCTCACAAATGTAATTTTGTCCTATTCTAATAAAAAGACTCAGTTCTTATTTCTCGTGGGGTTACAATCGTCCATCACGTCGCCCAGGCCTAGGGATTTTCTTTTCTCCATGGGTAGAACCAACCAAGCCGCGCATGAAGGTGTTCGCTAACACCAAACTTTGATTTGCATGACAGAGTGATGCAATGGTATCATATGATTTTCAAATTCAATCAAGCGTGTCCATTTACTACCGTACTTCGGGTGTGAATGGTCACGCGTGAATTGTTTGAACAGGCCTTACGTCTAAACTAAAATGAGTATGGGACATTAACAGCGTCTTAAAAGGAATCAAGCAATAAAAGTGAATAAACCTGACCATAAGGCCTGTGAGACAGGCTAGATGTTATGCGAAAAGTTAAAAAAAATATACAATTTATTAAACATTTAATACTATGTACAATAAAACATAATATATAAACTCCACAATCTGAAAAGAAAATGAATCAAACACTGTAAAAATCTCTAGAATAATGTACATACCTCATATCATTGTTGAAGGAATTTTCTTTGAAGTCAATATCATTGCTTTTTGGTCCAAAATTTGTGTCCAATTTGACTTTAATTTCTTCGGATTTATTGCTGTGTCTAGTAATTATAATTTGGTTAACTAGTAGACGATTCAGTACTTGATGGGCATACATGGAATGTGTAACTTCTACTTCATCTGTAGTTATCTGATGCACAAATATACCTAAACATAATAATCATAAAATTACTATAAGGTTAGTCGAATGGTTAGAACACTTGACTGTCATGTCGATGAACTGGGTTCAATTCCTGGAGAAGATAGCTTACAATTCACTCAGCTGTGAATGAGTACATGCTTGAAATACACCAGGGGATGTTAAAGAAGCGGTGTGGAAAGAAACTGGCACCCAATCACACAATGCCGATGCTCATTCCTCAACGTTCAGTATTGAATATGGGACTATCTTTACCTTTACTCTAAGGGCATGGGTGTTAACTATGCTGGGGGAGGTGGGCAGGAATGCTCACCCTAAACACTTTTCATCCAACCAAAGGCTTACATTAATGCCTTCCACAAAGTCTAATTTTAACCTACAATATAAAAGTATACTGTATTAACTAACTTTAGAAATATCTAAGATATATAGTTGATATGAAGATTGGAATTCCTGTAGAGATGTATTAATGAGAACACTGGATGACCCTCTGGCTCAATGAATACAAAAGCCAATAACATTTAACTGTGTATTAATTAACCTTTACCAATATTTAAAGATATATACAAATGAGATGAAGATTGTGAGATGCATTAACGGCAGCACTGCATGATGGCTATGGTTATTCTTGCTATTGTAAAAGCCAGTAACACAACTGTGTATTAACTAAACCTTTACCAACATCTAAGATATGCAGATGAGATAAAGATTGCGACTTGCAAGATTAATGCAAAGAAGCATTAATGGCAGCACTGGATGGCACTCTAGTACAATGGCTACGGTGATTCTTGCCATTAAAAAAGCCAGTAACATAACTATGTATTCACTAACCTTTACAACATCTAAGATATGCAGATGAGATGAAGATTGCGACGTGCAAGATTAATGCAAAGAAGCATTAATGGCAAACTGGATGGCACTCTAATACAATGGCTACAGTTACTCTTGCCATTATAAAAAAAAACATTAACACAACTGTGTATTAACTAACCCTTACCAACATCTAAGATATACAGATGAGATGAAGATTGTGACTTGCAAGATTAATGCAAAGAGGCATTAATGGCAGCATTGGATGGCACTCTAATACAATGGCTACAGTTGCTCTTGCCATTATAAAAAAAAAACCATTAACACAACTGTGTATTAACTAACCTTTACCAACATCTAAGATATACAGATGAGATGAAGATTGTGACTTGCAAGATTAATGCAAAGAGGCATTAATGGCAGC
>JAOTQE010058329.1:2145-19245 GCA_025631205.1 Nesometra sesokonis | reverse complement strand
TATTTTGTTCTTAATTTTTGAGTGATTTCAGCCTCGGTGTTCTTATTAAGTGTGTTCTTATAAAAAAAAGTGTATTCAAGAGTGAGCTGGATGTAAGATTATAAACAGTATTGAAATGCCTCTGCAAAGGCAGTACAGACGTTCAATGCGGCGCTCGTACATCATCGGAGACTTTTGATTTTTAAAGATGAGTTTATGACATTGGACTCATCTTCACTGATAAAAGTAACTAATCAATGTTGACATCATCAGACAACGTTATTCACCGTTGTATATAGGTACATATATCATATATATCAAGTAACATTAACGACATCATTGATATCTAGGCCTACTGGTAACATTCACGATGTACCGTATTAAGTTCAGGTTAATATGAATACTGACATATTGAATTATAGCGTTAGTTTTCAATTTTACAATCCGGAAAACGTGAAATCCAGAACTTCTGAAATATCGGTCCAGACTACAAACATTAAGTTACAAACAAAACACAATGTGTATAATCACATTAGTTTTCAATTAAAACTGGCTAAACTGAGCCTAATAAAGCAATTAAACACCTTTTCAGTCTCGGTTCTAATAGTACGGTACGGTATAGTTTCAAATTTATTAGGCACTCAATTGAACCTTCCTGTGCGGACACCTTCCCTTCGTAAGCGGACACCTCCCTTAACGGACACTAGTTCAAAGACCAGTTTGTTCTTCCTATCTAATCCATGCATTTTGTAACTGTCAAGAGCGGACACCTTCCCGTAAGTGGACGCGGACACGTTTTGTTTTAAAATTTGGATTTTTTTGTCTGTAAATTTACCTCCCATAAGCGGACATCCCGGAAAAAATTATTGATTATTTTTTTGTACGAATACAAATTTTTTGTACAAAATCCTTAGGCCTATACTGTAATGACTGAGAATCATATTACTGAAACAATCATTTAAATGATAAAACAAATATTTAATCAAATACAGAATGCGCGGTGAAGAAATTTGAGAGGCCATTTGTGCTGAGAAAGCCGTGAACTGTGAGACATACGGATACATAATTCACAACTGTAGCCCTCTATCGATGGAAATTCTCGTAAGCGGACACTTCCCGTAGGCGGACATTTTTCCCGGACCCGAGGGCGTCCGCTTACGGGAGGTTCAACTGTATTTTTCTAGCAATGTTTTTCGGTTATCATCGGTTAATTTCACAGTTGGTTTCGGTCTGTCTGTTGCTTGGTCGAGTAATAGACACACCTTATTAGAATTTGTATCTATGTTATGATAGGGAGCTTTCGCGACTTAACGAAATACGATGACGGAAGCAGATACGTCACACTTTTATTTTGTAAGTTGATAAAATGTTTTTAAAAATATATCAAATTTTCGTTTCTCTCTATTATTTGATTCAACACACAAATACACACACTTGACTTTCATTTGACATGCATCTGCACAATACTTATTAATCTTATTTTGAAGAATAACACAGACATATAGGTGTATACAATCTTATGACGTGGCACTGATTACTAAGTATATAAAAAATCTAATGTTCAGGGGCCAAATGTGTTTTTTTTATTTTAATCAATAAGCTTAACACTTATTAGACTAAACAATTATGTACCCCGCGCTGTAATTATCTGAGTGTGATACTGATGTGTGTATTGAGGAGGTAGATACACGTGGGTTCATTAAGGACGACCTAGTTAAGGTAAGCGAAATATTTTAATAATTTATGATATCATCGGTACACTAATAGTATTCTATTATCAGCTTAGGCAGACAAAACGAAATTTCTAGTGTTTATATAGTTCAGTAATTGTTTCCCTAGGAATTATATATTAAGGCAGTAATAATAATCAGTACAATAACTAAATGAAGCCGAGAGTAATGAGATATTTCAAAACAAACTGAGCTTGTCGAAGACACTGATTGAATAAGTTAATCACATTTATATTGATATAACACATGTTTCTAATACAAGACGGTATTACATAGCTTTAAGTTTGTATGGAGGTATTTGCTTCAATAAAGAAAACCTTGTTTGAACAAAAAGAAACAATCAAGGTTTTTGCCCAATTGTCCATAGACCCTGTTGATTCACTATAGAGAGAGAAGCAAACGCTTAGACACGGAACATTTAAAAGCAAAACTGGACTATTTTCCAGAGGCGGCGAAACCGGTATGGCCGGTAGAAGACTTTTTATTGCGTTCATGTGTCAATTTCGTCAAACAGTGACACTTTACAAAGAGTAAAAGAGTGTCATATTCGAGCAACTAAATTGTTCTAGATGCACACATTTTCTCACCTTAGCCTCAACCATGGTGGGGCAGATGTGAGTGTAGACCATAGCCTAACCTTACGTACAATACAACAAGCTTTTTCCCAAATTCTAGGATCTGACTCCGATAAAGAAATTTACAAAATTATTGACCAATTCTATTTCATACATCTAGAAGTGTAAATTCTCCCTAAACCCACCCAACCATGGTGGTAAGGTTAATGGATGAGACTTTTAAATGTTTCCAGAGCTTTTCTGGAATTTATATTGATATTGGTAACTGCAAAGAGGGTGATTTTTTTATATTTCTCGCATCATTTGAAAGTTCTAAAGTTATACACAAAATGCTATGAAAATATATAAAAGTTGTGTAACTTAACATTCGAACATGTGTACAATATCATGTAGTGAGCAGTGAACTTCACCAAATGCTATACAGTGACAAGGTTCGTTCTAAACGTTGTTTCTGTCTTTCCTTTTTTTTTAGAGAGAGAGGGAGTGGGGAGAGACAGAGAGATGGAGGAGGAGAAAGTGAAATCCACTCTTTCAGAAGTGGCCTGAAGGATCACGCCAAAAACAATGAAACTTCACGCCAAATGGTTGAAAATCCACTGCGAAGAAGTAGGATAACTTTTTTGCAGAACATTCATCATAAGTGTGAATTTGGAGTGCTAGATAATTCAATTTTTAACCATAAGTGTGAATTTTGAGTGCTGATAATTTATTTTTTAAGAGTGGTCCCTCTGGTCATTTTTACTCTTTTAAATTCATTCCAAAAGTTTACTATTTTTACTCTTTATCTTGCAATAAGAGAGTATTTCATAATCACTAAAACAGTTTCAAACCTTACTAATACTACAACCTTCCGCGTGGTTTTATCCAATTCTTCGTCAACATGCACTACTAGTACAGAAACCACAGATATGCACCTGTTAGATCTGCACTTGCATGCTACTAGGCCTGCACTTGTATCCTCTAGGCCTGCACTTGCAGGCTACTAGGCCTGTGTAGGTGTTATTTAGTGTGGTCAAAAGTATAAAAACGAACTAAATGGGACACATTGTATTTTACTGAGTGGAACTTTCCCATGTGTAGGAGAGGAAATTCACCTGCAAAACTACCCTTCCCTATAGGCACAAATACACGATAATATGTTAACCTGACAAAAGTAATACACAAAAACCTAAATATGGGGATTAAAACCAGGAAACACAGATGATTCTATAATAACAATAATTTACCGCACATTCCTGTATTCATAATGCCCCAATATTAAATATAATTGGCACACTTGACTAAGATTTATACATCAATCATACCCACTCAAAGGAAACCGACCCTTTTAACACCTGTCACAGTAACTCAAGGGGATAAATGTCTAAAGTTTCAACAGTTTATGTTTCTATATATCTTATTCTATTATATTTTCTTTTTGAGAAGTTACTGTCTCGTTAGGGAAACGGAGACTATCGGTCCCGTGTCTATTGGTTAAATAGTTCCCTATAGACAATAAGTTTTGACAACATTATTGAATACTAGTACAGTATGCAATTTAACTACAACGTTGTTTCTGAATTGCACGAGTCAAGGTTGTACTTCCAAAACTCTGAAAGATGATTGGAAGGGGGTATAAACGAGGGGCGTATCCAGAAATTGGGAAGGGGGTTGCTCGAATCTTGGTTGGATTTTGACGAGCAAACAACCAAATTTTCCTCTATTGTTAGTTACCTTCCTTAAACGGTGCGATTTATGATTTCTTGTTGCTTTTACCTCATAGTTTAGTCCTTTTCCCTTTTCTTCTGAAAGGGGGGTGGGGTGGTCATTTCCATTGAAGGGGGTGCACGAGGCCCAGATTTTCTTTTTCCTAATTTTATTGTTTTTAGCCTCCGAAGGAGGGGGGTTGCTAGAGTTCCCTGAGCATACTCCCCTCTCCCGACCCCAGATATGCCACTGTAAACTAACAGAAGTGGGTCTATTTATGTAACCCTTACTATTTTAATGCAAAAGAGTGAAAATTCAGTCTTTGAAGTGAACTTCAATGAGTGAGAGTGACCTGAGGGACCACTCTTAACGAGTGAATTATCAGCACTCCAAACCCACTCTCGCGGAGTGAATTTTCTGCAAAATGTCGAGTAATCTCACTCTTTGAATTGAATTTTCACTCACTTTGATCGGTAATTCAGAAACAAAAAAGACAATACAATATATTTAATATTTTTAATTTAATTAAATATAACATTCGAAGTAAAAAACGAATTAAAAGAAGATGCATTATTTGAAGATGTTACAAATAATAGATCTAAGAGGAGACAGTCACTAAAATTAGTTATAAAGTGCAGATATAAAAGAAAATATGGTAATTCACCAAACGAAACTATAAGGAACAGATCTAAGAGAAGATTACCAATAAAAACGATAGCTAAGCATATTATATAAGGAACAGGTATAAGGATACCTAAGTACGGAGTTGGGTATTTTCTTTGACATTAATTGTAGAAAAACAGAACATTTCAGATGGAATAGTTGACAGCTAAAACTTGTCACAAGTGTAAATTATTGGGTTTTTTAATTAAGTATTATGTATTTAAATTTTATGAAGTGCGAAGATCGGAAAATTAATTATTAACAAGAAATTTATTTAATGTAATGTTAGTTCCAAACATATTAAAATATATTGGTCTGGCCATGGTCTATAGCCATGTTATATAACGTTTGATAGTTCCCTCCTCTTAGCCTAAATCACACACTTGAATACTGGTAATACAGTTTCTAACTCTTCCTGACTGACAGGCATACTAAGTCTAATGTCGGTTTCGATATGGGTGATGCAATCATTCAAATTCATCTCGTAAAACCCCCTTTCCAAAAGCTTTTCCCATGAGTCAGTCAGGGAGAGAAGTTTAGAGGAGTCTGTAGAAAAAGATTAAAGGTCTTATTGCGTCAAGTAAAAGTGACAAATCATTTAAGAGTCAACGCGGTCAATCAAAATAATTTGAGAAAAACCAACGTTTATGAGAAATATTTTGTGGAAAGTTGAAAGCATGTTAGGCTCACCCATGTACCCTCCACACCAATTCACATTTGATAATGCTGGAAATAGGCTTCCATCCTCGACAGAAAATCTTTAAATAACATGAAAGCAATTTGTTGTAAGTAGTAACCGAAAATGTTAATTGAAATAGACCTGTTTTGTTAGAACCTTACTCATGTTCTTGTTGTCCTTGTGGGTTGTTCGGCGACCACAACTTTAAAAGCGTCCAAAATAAATGAGACGCCATTTCCAACAAACGTTCATCGACCTTTTAACTTACACCCCATAGTCCCACAAAACTAAAAACGCGTTTCACTGGGTAACAGTAAAAATACCATTAACTCTAAAATAGAACTGGAGATATCACACGCTTTAGTGGCGCGACGTTTAAGAGTAGACATCGTTTAAACACGACTGTTCTAAGAAGGCGGAGATCGTGTGTTCAATTCTCATTTCCGTGGACATACCGATAATACAGCTTTTTTATTTAAATATCTGTTCATTCATTCAATTTTATATCGCAGTTTGGTCGCACATTTTTATTAAAAATTATTAAGGTTGTATTTGTTTTTAATCAACATCGCTTCTTCTAGGTCTTAGCAAAAAAGTAGGCAAGACAAAAATGTGTGTAGCTGGACCAATAACATTTATAAAATTGTGAACTGTTGTACTTGGTAAGTTACATAACTATATTTTCTAACTTTTTAAGATGCAATACTATGTCTGTAGGCCTATTTAGTTTAAGTAGGTCTAAACTAGAACTGCAGGCTTGGTGATTTTCAGAATCATTTAGCATTTAAAGTTGGCTATAAACTGGTGGAATTTTAGAAATTCTCTTATAGTTCCACTTCCACTTTTCTAGGGTATTATTGGTAGGGGGTCAATATAAATGTTCAACGTCTTTCCGTTGAAATGTTAAGCTGTTGGTAATCATGAATCATGAATGATGTTTGCACATGTTACCTATACGCAAAAATACTCTATGGAAAGAATAGAGATTGTACAAGTGAGCCCTACTTCAAAATACCACCAAATAAACCTAGGTTTATTTCAAATTCCAGGCATTAGTATAGAAATGTAATTTGCACCTCGACAGACAAGCCAACTATTGGCAAGTACAATATCATTTGCAGTTTTTAATATTAACCAGGAATGCAAACATAGTTATGTCTGCAAAAATACATAATGAATCATAATACCTCTGCCTGTTTCTCGTCGGTTCACGTTGCAAATAATTTACAATATAAACAACTAAATAGGCCTATTTAAAAAACATAGGTCTGCTAATTACATGATTCATGGCACACTTAATGAAGTAATTATTTTTTAACAATTGATAAAACACCTAAATATAACAGCGATGATAGCTTATATGCTGTATCATTCCGCCAGGGTCGAATAAAGGCCAAGTTCGTAGCGCCAACTATAAATGAAGTTGATGAAGTATTTCCGATGCGTAAGCGCAGTACTCGGACCTTTGTGACGGAAAGGGTACCACCTGTATTATCGCACTGTTTAATAATCCTGTCAAGATTTATAAAATACATTTTTTTTCTCATACAGTTTTAATTTACAACCAATTAAATATTAATGGCAGTATTTGCAGTGTTTGTCAGGTGATAAGGTACCGTACTGGGTTTCCATCTTCTGGTTGTGCGGGTCGAGTTCGATTCTGGTTATCGTAACTTTAGGCAAGACACTTTACCGACGTTTAGTACGTTATCTACTTGTATTCATTCAGAGTATGCAAGATTTGGTAGGATGTGGTTGATGCTGGAGGGAAACTGACAGTGTTCAATCACGTATGGGATTAACTCCCCACGGAAAGAAGAAGCTCATTCTGTCAACACCACGAGACGTAAACGCTGCTGTTTTGGTTTTTTGTGTAGTTGGTCAAAGAGAGCCCTGTAAAAATATATCATATATAAGCGAGACCCGGTAGGATGTAGTTGATTCTGGAGGAAGCTGACAGTGTTTTTACTTATGGGGATTTCTCCCTACAGGCAATAATGACGTTAAATACAAAACATTCACAATTTGCTTAACAAGGCCGAGCCAGAGTTGAAAAACAGACGAGGCGAAGTCTAGCTTTCACGTAGGAGTCCAGGGACAAAAACCCTCTGTTGGAGGTTAGATGGTTAGTCCCCCTTAAAAAGCCAAATATTGAACATTTCAGACGAGGCGACTGCCTCGTCTGCCTCATGCTGGCTACGGCACTGCTTAATGTATTTTAATATTTGATTTGATTTGATTCATTCGGTGTTGTGAGAAACTGGGTTAACCCACTAAAGTCTGAGGACCCAAGGGGGCGCACTTTCCCAGGTCCGGGTGGGCATGGTTGGTTCTGGCGAGAAAAAAAATTAATAAAAATACGTCTTCTGGTGGCCTATTGGCCTCTAATTGTATTTATTTATGCTTTGGGGGTCAATTTTACACCCGGCGCTCCTAATATAAGGGGATGCTCAACTACGTTTTGGCGATAATAAATCCGCGCCTGTCAATCTTACTTTTTTACAAAGTGCACTGCGTTCTTTAACTTGCACACGAGCCATGTTCTAGTGTGACCAACGGCTTAAAGTTTCATACGATTGACGGTGCGCTATTAACTTGCATTTTGACACTCCAGCCAAAATACAAGGAGAGTAGCGTGGAGTTTGATCGAACCGGGGACGAATAAGTTTCTACGGTTCGGTGCACAGCACAGTGATTACTACCAGCTAAACCAACTGATTTAAATAGTCAAAATGTATGTTAATAACGACCCATTTCTTCAGATTTGATTGTTAGGTTTTTGTGCTTATGACTCGAGTGTGTATAGGCCTATGGTATTTCTGCAGCCCAGTTCATCACTAAAAGGTCATTCGAGTTGAATCAATTGTGTTAAAGCATCACATACTTAATCGGTATTCATAAATCCCATGTAGACCTAAAGAATAATGTACTTTTTTAATGACTTACTAAATTTATCTGAATCGAGGACATAAGGAACGACGGCACCGGGCCAAAGTTTTCTCTGTTCTCTAACTGCATTGCGTCGTGCCTAAGAAAGAAAAAAACATGTAAATAGTACGGACGTTTTTCAAACCAGGATGCTGTCTGATGGGATTGTTAAATCGAGTATCTTAAACCATTCATAAATACAAAGCAACGTTACTTTTAGAAAGTTATAAAGCAATAACAAACATGAACCAAAATAAGACTAGGGCCATTCATTACATGCAGTTAAGCTTCTCGTAAGTGGACACAATCGGGTCTAGGAAAAGTGTCCCGCTTACAGGAAGGGTCCGCTTACGAGAATTCGACCGATACAGGGCCAAATGTTGTGAAATTACGTGCTTATGTCCCACATTTCGATGCCCTCTCAGCACAATTTTAATGATCTCTCAAATTCATACCGCATTCTATATTTTATTAAATATTGTTTATCATTTTTAAGATTGGTCAGTGATATGTTTGTTAGCCATTACCGTACAGTATGAGACGATCAATTTGTTCATTGTACAGAAAAATCACTAAATTTTCCGGGATGTCTTTTTTATTTCAAATTGAAAATATTTGAGGTCAAAATTCGGCTCTTTGGTTTTGTGTTCGAATATTTATTGATATGATATTCCGAAAGAATATTAATCGTAGATATGATTCCATGTATGGCAAATGCAAATATGTCATTGTGACGTCGCCATATTTGCATTTTAATTTAACGTAGTAAAAATTTAATGGTATTTGATCATATTAATTTTCGGCATATCTGCGTTATTATTCGTTGAATTTCATTCGAATTTCAGTATATTATGGCGGAAACAATTCTCTTTCTGGAAAGTACAATTGTTTTCCATTCATTGTGCATTTTGGCTACGTCATCATAGTGTACACGTGAATTTAACTAAAAGTAACATCAGATCAGCTAACTCGTCAAAGTGACGAGTTCAGTTTTAGTTATTAACGTAAATGACTTTCAACTAAACACAGCTAATTGTTAGCTCTAAAGTTGATTATAAGGAAATAGAAATTGGTCGAATATAGTAATACTTTTTTTGGATGTCCGGTAGTAGATAAGAAACTTCACTACATGGGATGTTACCTCCATGTTTATTTTGATGACGTAATCATATTGAAAGATTTATCAAAATTATGCACCTTATTTTAAAATGTTAAGATTCGACAACAATTGCGTAGCAACGCACATCTAGATGAAATTACTCAATTATATAATTACTGTAAATCAGGACCTTAATCGGACAAAGGTATGATTACAGCTGGCGCACGCACCATGACGCACGTTTACACACATGTTCTAGGTTTAAATTGCGCAACTTCAACATAAATTCTTTACAAACAGATATTTGTTGATGAATCTACACAATTATTCATTTCCAAATACTATTAGAACTCGCGCGCGTATTATTACGCATTCTATTAATCGCTTGTTAAAGTTTAACTGCGCATTTTCACATTCACAACGGATCACCTAAATCGTCTTCATTGACGATTTCATGTCTAGTTCAAATTGGGTTATTGCTAAAAGATACGAGGTAAGTCCTTCAAGTATGAAGTCCGGCCAGCATACCATTAGGGGCCCATATAAGTTGTTCCATTTCGTTCCTATTGGAACTACTGTCTACAAGGACTTCCACGTCAATAGCCTTAACATTAATTTTTCCCACTCACCGATGTTTTAAAAAACAAGCTCGAGTTGGCGTCATACGTCTATACGTCTGTGTCAGAGGACGTGACTCAGGTGAATACTATTCATCACCATGTTTTAAACATTTTTCTGATGTAACACGTGTGAAGCGTCGTTTGATCTACTGTATGTCTAACACATACCCTTTTTCATGGATTCGTATTTTAAGTCGTAAACATAGGGAAATTGTTCTCTGGAGAAAAAGTTATACCTCAGGGTTATAAAGTACAAACTTAATTTTGGAATCTAATATTATTTAAGAATAATTTTGGACATATATCAGTATTTTAATCCGTTTTTAAAAGATTAAACAGAAATTTTAACATTGATTTAAATTAATAGTAGCAGTTATGACAAAGATAAGTACGGGATTTTAAAATAACTGTCACCGTGTTTAAACGAAGCTGAATTAAATAGACCAATAACGCGTAGTTCAGCACAGTATTTTGAATGACAAATTATTACTAATTTTGCCGTTAAAAGGTACCTATAAAACATTGTCTTAAATTCTCATTAAATTTCAAGTTAGGTCCTAGTAACTAGGCTTTATAAATTCGATATACCTCATGAAAAGTACAAAGTGACTTCATTTAGTTTTTCATATTTTTTTTTAATAAACTTTCTCCTACAATTTCCAGTCTTTTTCATATAAACATATTTATCATGACTATAAACTACGAAACATAATGAACCCTCGCTTACTTAACATCCGTTTAGTCAAACTTAAATTGTGTGAACACTTTGTATTCGTCTCTGGACCACGCTTATGGAACGATATTAATGACCACTTAAAAAATTGTATATTTCTCTCTATATTTCGTAAAATTATTAAAAGCACTAGGCGTATATTTCTTTTTATAGTAATTAATTAGCTTTCTTTTTGACAGTGTTTTTTTACTGATGTTATTTTAAAGGCTAATTTATAATTAGGCCTATACAGTTGAACCTCCCGTAAGCGGACACCATCGGGTCCAGAAAAAGTGTCTGCTTACGGGAGGTGTCCGCTTACGAGAATTCCGGCCGATAGAGGGCAAAAGTTGTAAACGTATGTTCACGTCCGTATGTCTCACATTTCACTGCATTCTCAACAGAAATGGCCTCTTAATTTCTAGACACCGCATTCAATATTTTATTACATATGGTTTATCATTTCTTAAAGGTTGGTTCAGTAATTGATTCTCAGCCAGGACGATTTTGTACAGAAATTTGTATTCGTTTTACAGAAAAATCACTAAATTTTCTGGGATGTCCGCTTATAGGATGTAAATTAACATACACAAAATCTAAATTTGAAGACAAAAAGTGTCTGCGTCCGCTTACGGGAGGTACCAATTGCACTTATTAGATAGGAAGAACAAACGGGTCTTTGAATTAGTGTCCGTTATGAAGGGTGTCCGTTTACGGAAGGTGTCCGCACAGGGAGGTTCAACTGTATACGTATTTGTATTATTATTTATATAGGGTCATCTCGTGACAAGTTCGCACTTCTACTGTAGAGATGACTCCGACTTAACTAACTACTGTATATTGTAAAATATATTTTATGTATTTTGTTTCTATTAGTCGAGATAAATGTGTCCATGTAGTAAAACGTTAAAAAAATACTAGTGTATTTAACACATGATAGTAACCAAATGAAGGATTTACAGGCGCGGATCCAAGAAGGGGATATCAGTTTATCAGTTTTAATTTGAAATTTAGCAGGCATTTTGTGGGTCTCATTCAATTATCTGTCGGTCTGTTTGTCGAATGCCTTTAGAATTTGGTCTAATTTCCTGTTTTGCGTCACACCATTTACATAACCACGTTGTGTTTTTAACCTAAGAAACTCATTATGACGAATATCTAGCGACCCTGGTATTAGTCGTGAGACCGATCCAGGCCCTTCAGGTCTGAATCCAAAACATCGCGATTGGAGAGCGCCACTCCCGATGTATCATACTCTAGGCCACGTGTGGCAGACACGATCTGACATTGAACCTTGGCTTCAAATGCCTTATCTATCATACCTAAAATTATACAATTACAGGAGCCTAAATCTCCGGGGTAAACATAGATTTTTTAACCTTAAATGACGCTAAATTCAAAGGCCTAAAGCTATATTTTGCACAAATTTGTTCAGAGTTATCAAACAGACCGCCACGTGGGAGAAGAAAATTATTAGATTACTGTTTCCCAAATCAGTGAGATTTTGACTGGGCCACGACCAATCACAGCATGTTAGATCAGGTTGATTAAATTCCAGGCAATGCTGACAGTGAGCTCCTAACAACATACACTTATGAAACCTCCAGAGCGGACATAGGCTTATGTAGGCCTACATCGAGGTTACATAACTACCTATCATATAACATAACTGTACCCATCGAATTTACATAGTTATTAGAGCGGATTTAGGGGAAACCTCTGGCACCCCTCCTTCTTCCCCTTTAAAATCGTGAAAATTTATTTGCCACCCTCCTCCTTATATTACGAACGGCCAGCCTAAAATTGACTCCAAAAATTAAAATACTTTTTTTTTGTAGTTTTGCTTGTCAAATTTAAAATGGGGAGTACGCCCACCTCGGTCGGAAATATTTCCTCACCCCAACAAACGAAAAACAGCACATTTAAAAAATTTCACTTGAAAAAAATTATAAATGAGAAGTCTTCATTGTCGAAATTGTTAACCTTAAATAATTAACTAATTGACAGATAATTTGACAAGTTATGTTCTTGAAAGTAAGGTCAGGCCAATTATTATGATCACACTTAGCTCGTCTTTTGACTTATTCACCAGTTAAGTGCTTATTAATTATCTTAATTGGCTTAATTATAATAAAGGTGTATGACAGTTTCCTACTATTTAAAAACCTAAAAACAAATTTATTAAGAATCATAACAAGATTATGTTGTAGACAAGGAGACCTTTAATAAGTCTAGGCCTTGGATGTGACTGACGTTGAGAAAGACATCTTGAGAAAAAAAAAGTCCATGCAATTAAGGTCTAAATGGAAAAGGACGAAATGGCATGGGCTTTTTTCAGGATCTCGATAAAGAACCCTATAATTACCATTTAACAATAAACTTAGACCGAAATAAAATAGCAACATTTTGCCAAAGCAAGCATCAGAGTGTTATCTTTAGGTCAATTTTAGGCTTAAATATTCTTAATGTGATCTTAATTACCAGTATTTTCATACACACTTCTAAAGGCCGTGTTTCCGCAGGAAAAAATTATCCGATAAATTATCCCGATAAAAATTATCCGATAAAAGTGCTGCATAAACGGGTGTTTAACCTATTCTGACGTAATAAAATTATCCGATAATTATCCGTTAATATTCCGATTATTATCCGATAATTGACCTAAATGCGATAATTTTTGACCTTTGACACGGGGTCAACCTTGATCTTGCTTTTTGTGCTTTTTGCGAGGATTTCACCGCGGTGCAATCAGGGTGCCACGCGAGGAAAAGAGAAATCGTCAAAAAATCACCGGAAGTTTGTGGACTCGCAATGCATTATGGCCTACACTGAGTTTGCGCAGTTGTAGTTTTTAAAATTGATTTGATTGGATGATATTTTATCGGATAATCTTTTGTACAGAATCACAGAATACAGCTCAATCTGTACAGGCTTACGGTAGGAGGCAGAGGGACATAGCGTAGATTAAAACTTAGTCCTATTGCTTTATTCCCAACGTGATGTTTTATCACAGCCGAAATTTGTTCTTATGTTATTCTCAATTTTTGAGAAGTTGTTTAGAATTTTAGCTGGTAACATGATAATTGAAATTAGTGTATTTAAAAGTGTTTAATAAGGCTTTTCCACTAAAAAAAAAATCATTAAAAATATAGAGGCTACCAGCCGTTAAATAGATTTTTGCTCATAGGTCTATATTTCATCAAATATAAACAAGTTATTTTTGGGCCATTTTCAGGTGAACATACGTATTTATTTTTCAGGTGGACTCAAGAACAGTTGTCATACATTAACTGACAGGTTTTGCCATATTATTTGCAGAAGCACGTCGTGTTTAAATTTAAATTTGTATGAGCAGTAATGACCATACATCCTATCTCAATACTGCAGTTAACATTACATGTTAACACAACATACAAACAGTTATAAAATAATTAGAGTTATGTTATTTCGTGCAATACATATGTATTTTTCATACAGATCACATTCGTGTAACTTTTGTCGAGATTTAAGGCACGTTCATTTTTGAAACCTAATATCTTGTTATGACAGCCCTGTCTACATATTTAATTATTTTAGGGAGGGGTATTGAAGAAATCATATATTTTAATAATCCTATCAAATAAATATATTAATTAGGGCGATATGCAATTTTTGTGTGCTGCTGTACCTCAAATGTAAGTTCATTCAAAATTGTGATTATTTACTGATCACGGTATGCCTGAAATATTTTGTTTACTTATTTTATGGGAAATACTAAATAAATCATATATTTTAATAATCCCACCAATAAATTAGGCCTACTAATTAAGGCATAGCAATTTGTGTAATTCTTAAGTTTTACAGCACGTATATCACATTAAATAATCTTATAAGATTATTGGAGTTTTGCCAAAAACCTTGTCTATGTTAATTAATATTTTCATTAATAAGCACATATTCTAAGTCATATACTAGTAGTTTGTTTTATACAAAATGCATTTTCATGTAAAACTGTCGAGTTTTGAGCACGTTTATATAGTCTTTATTATGATATTTAAAATAATTAAGAAAGGTAATAATTATTGCAAAAAAAATGTAGGCCTATTTTATTGTTCGTATAATCTCAGTAATCAAAATTTATGATTTAATTATGTATTCAAATTTGTAAATGAGCTATGCACATTAAATAATGCCTCTCCCTATGAGTTCATTTAAAGTGTTTACTTAATGATATTTATAATTTCTTCAGTGCCAAAAGCGTCTATATATTTTAGGAAGAATTATTAAAGAAGTGAAATATTTAATAATCCTACCAATAAAATAGTAAAAGAATTAATTTTATAACATGATTATGGCATTGCCAATAATCTTGTTAATAAATATTTTTTATCAAAAAACAATCGTAAGTCACGTATTTTTTCATACAAAATGTATTTTCATGTAAAACAGTCGAGTTTTAAAACACGTTTATTAATGTATAGTCTATTACGACATTTAAAATAATTAATAAAGATAATACCGTAATTATTGCCAAAAATGTGTTTTATTATTTGTATAATCTCAAAAATGAAAATTTATGATTTAATTATGCAATATTATATGTAAATAAGGTATGCACATTCAATAATATGCTTCTGTCCCCAAGCAACTTATGAGTTCATTTAAAATGGTGACTATTTAATTATATCTGTGACATTCTTATAATTTCGTCAGTACCAAAACATTCCGTAGTATACATTTTATTGAGAATTTGTATTAAAGAAGCCATATATTTTAATATTAAAATCATACTAATTAAGGTATATCATAAATATCATATATCATAAACTTTACAGCACGTTCATTAACTTTTGTTCACTATTTTTTAAGAGTATTGCCAAAAACCTTGTCTATATTAATTAATATTTTTATTCATAAACCAAGTATATGCGTCTATTGATTTATAGTCTTTATTATGACATTTTAAATAATCAAGGTAGATAATAATCTTTGGAAAAAACTATTATGATTTAATTATGTAATAATATGTGTAAATATGCTATGCAAATACTTCTGTACAACAAGCAACTTATGAGTTCACTTAAAACGGTGACTATTTAATTTAATCTATGACACTGTTATAATTTCATCAGTACCAAAACATTCCATATACATATTTTATTGAGAAATATTAAAGAAATCATATATTTTAATATTATAATCATACCAATAAAATAGTAATTAAGTAATATCACTAATTTGTGTAATTCGCTAAACTAAACTTCATTAATTTTTGTTCACTATTTTTTAGAGGATTGCCAAAAACCTTGTCTATAGTAATTAATATTTTTATTCATAATGTCATTAAGCTATTCATACAAATCACTATCGTGTAAATGTGCTGTCCTTTAAAGCACGTTTATTGATTTATAGTCTTTATTATAAAATTTTAAATAATTAAGATAATTATTATTGCCAAACATTTATGATTTAATTATGTAATAATATTTGTAAATAAACTATGCATGCTCCTGTACCTCATACAAATATGAATTCATTTAAAATGATGATTATTTGATGATATCTATGACTTCGTCAGTGCCAAGAAACATTCCGTTTACATATTTTAGGAAAAAATATTTACGAAATCATGTTTTAATAATCCTACCAATAAATTTAGTAATTATGTAATTTTATAACATGATTAGAGCATTGTCAATAATCTTGTGAATTAATAACTTTATCAATAAACAAATCGTAAGACACGTATTTATTCATACAAAATGCATTTTCATGTATAACTGTCGAGTTTTAAAACACTTTTATTGATTGTATTATGACATATTAAATAATTAAAAACATAAACATTTTGCCAAAAAAATGTATTTTATTATTTGTATAATCTCAATAATCAAAATTTATGATTGAATTTTGCAATTTTTGTAAATAAGCTATGCGTATTAAATAGAATGCTTCACTAATTTTTTAGAGCATTGCCAAAAGCCTTGTCTATATTAATTAATATTTTTATTCATAAACAAATAATATGTCATGAAGCTATACGTAATTCACTATCATGTAAAAGTGTTCGGTGTTTAAAGCACGTCTATTGATTTATAGTCTTTATTATGACATTTTAAATAATTAAGAAAGATAATAATTATTGCCAAACATTTAATTTGATTTAATTAGGCCTATGTAATAATATTTGTAAATAAGATGCTTCTTTAGCTCATGCAAATATCAGTTCATTTAAAATGATGATTATTTAATAACATCTATGACATTGATATAAATTCCTCAGTGCCAAAAACATTCCGCTTACATATTTTAAGGAGAAATAGACCTATTAATGAAATACTATCCACAAATAAAATACTAATTAAGGCATATCACTAATTAAGGCATATCACTAATTAAGGCATATCACTAATTAAGGCATATCACTAATTAAGGCATATCACTAATTAA
>JAOTQE010058318.1:0-19246 GCA_025631205.1 Nesometra sesokonis | reverse complement strand
GTTTTCCACATCCATGACAGATTATTGGCCGATTCCATCTGCAGTTGAATTCTTGGTGATTGGCCTCTCCACACAAGCTGAAGTTCTTCTACTTTAACCGCTTGGCCATACAACTCGTACAAGTGTTTCTTGTATTTCTTGTAATACCTTGCCTACAGGTCACCGTTGAGCTGAAGCGTGTTTTGTTCAACGTGGTCTGCATAGCTAATTATTGTATACTATAAATGTACAATTACCTATTATATATTATCTTTCACGGACACTAACAATGGTAACTATTAAAGTATCTGTGTTTTTTTATTACTAACCCGCCATAACATACGCCTTAATTATTGATAATAATACGGTGTGTCTGTTTTCCTTTATTACGGATATTTTTAATCGAGTATTAATAGTTAGGATAATTATACCGCTCAGAAGTGTTCTATCTTTGTGAGTTGGATTTTACTGTGTGAATTTTAGTGGGGACTCATGTGGTGAGCATAGTATTTTTGTTTTGGTCGTCGTGTTTATTGATGAGGAATAATACCGGAATTAACCTTTACATCTCAAACACTTGTTGGCCTTTCTTTTACACAATCCCAAGAAATCGGTGCGAAAAAAGAAAACGAATTAAATGCTCACTTCTAAGAAGGCGTGCTGAAAAGAACGAAATTTATATATTTCAATGAAATAATGGTTTATAAGACACGTACAATTAGGCCTACCTCGGGTTTGTTTGTACCACCTGCTTCCATGAGAAAAAAAATATTTAATACAAATTGGTACTCAAAGCCCCGTTCTCACTTAAACGAATCCCGCTACGAAAATTTCGAAATCAAGTTTGTTATTTATTCGTGTAACAAGACAACAGTTAACCACAGAATTATGACATGTTTTACGATTAGTTACGAAAACTTATGACAGTGAAACGAATATTTACGACACCAGAATCGACTGTTTAACGCAAGTTACCGATTACCGAGTGAGTACGAAGTTTTTACGATGTATTTGCGAACAGTTACGATTATATACGAAGTCTAACAAATGTTTTGGGAATTTTTACGATTAGTTTACGATTATCGCATTTTTCGTATATATTGGCAAATGTTCGTAAATGCAAATTATTTGCAAACTATTTCCACGTCTGTGTAAACAAAAATACTAAACTCGTAGGCCTTAATACACCGTTTTTCATGAAAAAAAATCATCAAAAACATGAATTTGAAGAGTAATGAATGTTTTACGTTTGGAAATGCTGTACCGTCAGCAATGGGGATAGCCGACGAAAAACTACACGAGCCGAGAACACCTCGAGATCTACCCGACCTAGTAAACCGACTGATGCCGAAAATCACCTCGATATCTGGAAATACATTTTAACGTTTCCTGATATGTGCTTATTAGAATTCCTAATCGTATCTCGTGGCAAAATCAATAAGACAATTTTAAAACAATCAGGTGTCTTCACTTTCTTTTGAGATTTACATGTTTATATCTCTAAAATAATCAACATAGTTATTGCACACCGCTTTAGAATTATTCCAAAGTAGAAAGTATAGTGCATACTTCAAGCAATGAGATACACGCCATCGTGACAGGATCCAATATTTCGACATTTCAATTATGTCATCATCAGGAATGTATCATTAATATACTTTCTTACTTGAAGTTGATTATAGTTGTCTTTTCGGAAGTAGAAAGAAAAAAGGTGAAAGTTATTGCTCTTTTAGGTTAGGCCTAGACAATTTCTTTTATATTTTATCTTTGATAAGTTAGTAGGTTGTAGATTGTATCCGCGTGAATGTTACACAGGCTATTCCCTCCACAGTAAGCGCCATTTTTGCACGCGACACGCACGCGCACATAGCTCGGCGGTGGTCACTCGATTTGGCCTGTTCACAAAAGCAAAATAAATACAGATTCAACCGCTTTAGTTTTAGGATCCACACACAAAATAAATTCTGATATTATCTTGCATTTTTTTAATGTTTGGAAGTAATAAAATGATATAAATATGATAGATCAGTATTATATTTATAAATTTAAACACAATATAATCCAATTTAGAATGTTTTAATGTTTTGACTTAAATTTTTGACTTTGGCATTTAATCCGATGGGTAATTCCAGAGTTCCCTGCAAGAGCTAAACATAAGCACCAATAAATAACACTGTGGAATAATTTTATTATCGCAATTAAATTGTAATCTTATTGTATCAAAATGAATTAAAAAGTTCATTTGCATACTCGCATGGAGTATGCTTTGTTACTAGGTCTAGAAGTCGTAACTTTGCTTGCACACCTTGCGCGAATCCCACAGTACAAGCACTGGTTTAGGATATACGACCTAGGCCCACCTGTGGATTCGATAATATTTCACAGGTATATCGATCGATCAGGGTTTAGTCAACCTGTCCCGTGAGAATGTACCAGCCCGGTCAGGCCTACGTATCGCTGGCTTAGCTGGTCGATAGTTCATTCTACGACAACAGGAAAATTAGAAAACGATCTAGTAACAGTAACAATTAAAGTGTAGTGTTAACAATAGGAAATCAATTGACAAATGTTAGCTTATTGATTTATTATATTTGTTCTACTCTTAGAAAATCACGGCAAGCGCCACCACAGTTTTGATTATACTTATGTGTTACATTATTGCGGTGTTCTGTGTTTTTAAGTGCACACCAATTCTCAATTGTTTTTAAAAGCAGTAGCAAGTAAGTATCACAACAGCAAACTCACAAGCAAGAAGTAAACATACAAGGGAATACAAAAGGACGTGTAGCAGTTAGGACAGTTGTATGGCATTAAGTTTCAATGTCATTAATAGTACTGCTAGGCTAGACTATTGATGCTACTGTTGTTGTTGCTGTTGCTGCCGATTCTACTGCTGCTGCTGCTACTGTTGCTGTCACTGTTGTAGCTGCAGCTGTTGCTGCTGCTACTGTTGCTGTCACTGTTGTTGCTGCAGTTGTTGCCGATGTTGCTGCTGCTGCTGTTGCTGGTGGTGCTTCTGTTGCTGCCGCCGCTCTGCTGTTGTTGCTGCTGCTGTTGCTGATTTTGATGTTGCTGCTGTTTTTGCTGTTGCTTTTGCTGTTGTTGTTGTTGCTACTGCTGCTGCTGCTGTTGTTGCTGCTTCTGTTGTAGTTGCTACTGTTGTTGTTGTTGTTGCTACTGCTGATGCTGTTGCTTTTGATACTGTATCTGTTGCTACCGTTGCTGCTGTTGTCGTTGTTGCTGTTGCTACTGCTGATGCTACTGCTGTTAATTGTCCTTGCTGTTGCTTTTGTTACTGTTGCTACCGTTGATGTTGTTGTTGCTTCTGCTGTTGATGTTGCTACTGTTGTTGTTGCTATTGCTGTTGCTACTTCTGATGCTGTTACTTTTGTTGCTGTTACTTTTTGCTTCTATTGTTGTTGCTGATGTTGTTGTTGCTGATGTTGTTTTGGTGTTGTTGTTGCTGTTGCTGCTGCTGCGGCTTTTGCTGTTGTTGCTTTTGTTACTGTTTCTGCTGTTGGTGTTGCTGTTGTTGCTGTTACTGTTGCCGCTGCTGATGCTGCTGTTGCTGATCTTGTTGCTGTCACCGCTGCTGTTGCTGCTGCTGGTACATGTTGCACTGCTGCTTGTGCACACCATCTATTTGTTTATTATTAAAAATGTGGCACAAAAAGTAAATATTTTGATAACATTTGTTCATTAAAGCGTTTGTTTTTTTGCCACAATAGGCAAAAGTTTAAAAAATCACTTTTTTGTTCAAATTAAATTTTATTTAAAAAAAAAACATGCAGTTTAAACATTGAACTTGCACACTGCACTCCATTTTCAGATATGATAAAAAAAAAAGTGTTCAAAACGTACAATTAAAATGACCCTCCTTAGTCAGTGTATAATGATAGACAATTTCCATTTAAATTTAAATTTACATTTAAATGCTGGAAATTTGATTGTTCATAGCTTCGAATGAAAACATTGCATGAAACTGGTTGTTTTTGCATGTTAAATATAATAATGTGTAGTATCATATCTATAACTCAATTTTCAATTTATTGACACGGTATACCTCCTTTGTCTTGTGTCTACCACAAATTGCATCAGAGAAATGGCATTAAGGAGGGATGATTACTTGGATCCATATGAGATGGCACTTTTAGGAGAATTTTAAAGATTATAAGGATGGAAATACATATTGAAAGAAGTAGATAAAGACAGACCTTTACCATTTTGCTTTTTTAGAAACAGAAAGATAGATTATAATTCTAAAGGGTATTAGTTCAAGTCCAAGTTTTAAAAAAACATTTATTAAAATTCATAAAATAAATGAAACACTGATTCTTATTATTATAATGAAGAGTAATTGCTTCAGAAAGACTGAAAAAGGCAAAGACCCGAGAAGATTAAACAAAACCTTGTATAAGGCAAGCCTAGAGAAAAAGACGGAACAAAAACTTATATTAGAAGAAATGAGGTAAACGAAGGAATAGATTTAAGGAGGAAAGAAAAAAATCAGAATTGAAATTGGGTTCTCGAGGAAATGTGCGGACACCTCCCGTAAGCGGACACCTCCCATAACGGACACTAATTCAAAGACCCGTTTGCTCTTCCTATCTAATCAATGCATTCGGTACCTCTCGTAAGCGGACACCTCCCGTAAGCGGACGCGGACACTTTTTTTTTTAATTTGGATTTTTTGTATGCTAATTTACCTTCCATAAGCGGACACCCTTAAACATTTACTGATTTTCTGTACAACGAATAGAAAAAAATCGTCCTTATTGTGAATTGGTTGAAAATCATATTACTGAACTAATCTTGAAAATGAAAAACCATACATAATAATGTATAAAATGGGTGTCTATAATTTTAAGAGGCAATTTCTATTGAGAATGTCGTGAAATATGAGACATAAGGACGTATACATAATTTTACAACGTTGGCCCTCTCGGCCGAAATTCTCGTAAGTGGACACCTCCCGTAAGCGGACACTTTTCCCGGACCCGAGGGTGTCCGCTTTACGGGAGGTGCAACTGTATACGGTATGAATGTTAGTTTTCTATTTGTATTTTTTGCTGACTGTTTTAATGTTTTATACGTTTTTATATTCTATTGTTATATTTCAATTTAGTTACGTATTAGATTGAAATAAAGTTATTTGAAATTAAATGGAATTGAATTGAAGGTAATAGAGAAAAATGAGAGACTGAAAGAAATTCTTGGGAAATAATAGAAGAATAGAAGAGAAATAGAGGTAAAGAAAGGAAGGGATTGAAAGAGGGTCTTGAGAAGAGAATGAAATAAAGTTTATCTGTATTTGTATCTGAAGGGATTGAAAAGGTTTTCAGGAAGAGGTAGAAGGTTAGTGAAGGGGAATTTTTAGGAAGGATTAGAAAAAAAGAGAAGTAGTCGAAGAAGTACCGGTAAGGGATTAAAACAATTCTTGAGGGAGATTGGAAGAAGTATTAGAAAAAGAAAGGAAATGAAAGTGGTTTAAGCGGAAGATTAGAAGAAACTAGAACCAAAAAGTAGGAGAAATAAGTAATGGATGAAGGTTTGATGAAGATTAGCCGTAATAGAAGATTTAAAGGAAGGTATTGAAAGTAGATCTCGAAGAGGATTCAAGTGAAAGAGAAGAATATTTAAAGGAAGAAATGGATTGAAAGACGTTATTGCAGAAGATCACAAGGAAAGAGGAGAAGAGGTAAAGGAGGGAGGGGATTAAAATAGGTTCCTGACGGTGGTTGGAAAAAAAATAAGGTAGAAGGCGTAAGAGATTGGTAGAGGTTCTTGAGGAAGATTAGCAAGAAAGATGTAAAAAAGGAAAGGATCAAAAAGAAGTTCTTGAAACAATTTGAAGGAAAGAGACGAAGAAGTGAAGAAGGTAGGGGTTCATAAAGCTGAATTCTTGGCACTTCTTTACGGTGAAAATGACAGGGTTTGTTTGTGCTTCACTTAAGTATTATAAGCATCTTTACTATTACTGTATTTTTTCCTTTTGTACTGCAGTTAATTATAGAAATGAATAAAAAAAAACCCAAGGAAATAAAATTGGCCAATTACATTAAGATAAATAAAATGAAAAAAAAAAGAAACTATTGAATATCCAACTAAATGTACTATCGATGATAGCATAGCAACTCAACTTAAACAACTTTGTGTACATCGGTCTTATACATTTTTGTTTAAAATAAATAGAAAAAATTTCATAACTTAGCCTTTGCTATCAAAATTTCAGTTTCATTTTAAGCTTTATAAAGAATTCAAATTTTTCGACGGGCTATTTTCACCAGACTAATTCTATACCCTTGAAGACTCACCGTGGTTGCAATTTTTGATATGAAAAAAACTTTCGATTATTGAAAACTTACACACGGACCTTCTTTAAGACGTCACAATTTAAAATAATTGAGGCACTATTTGGTAATAAAAAAAAAAATCCCTAAACCTTTGCTCCATCATGATAGCTTGAAGTGAGAAAATATATAGAATTAGGCATAGGCCTATCTAGATGTTAAAAAATGACCCTCATTTCAATTTATTCCCGCGTAATAAAGGACTGTACACTGTAAAAAATTGCCCGTAGAATTTACGGAAAAAGTCCTGGCAGCCAGGATGCCAAGAAAATCCCGTAAATTTTACGGGCATTTGCCGTACAATTTTTTTGGCATCCTGTCTGCTAGGACTTTTTCTGTAAATTTTACAGGCATTTACCGTAAAATTAATCGTGTAACAGTAAAATGTCCGTAAATAGTACTGTACAAAAATACAAAATGCCCGTAAAATTTACGGAAATTTTTTACAGTGGGTTTTTGAATATTGGGTTGAGATGTCACTAGACAACGGAGTTCACCCGAATGGGGGTCGCTATAAAAGTGGGTTATCCCGAAAAAACCACGCGGGGTTGCCTGTGGATTCCCCCTACTATTAGGGAATCTGATAAAATTATACGTAATGTAACCCCAAGTTGCTCACTGTAATAATTGTTGGATTATTAATGACGGTCGATGGATGGCTTACAATTAATGCAATAATTATAGTTTTTTTTTCGCATTATCAATTTTTACTAGAATTTTTTTTCTCAAAATATTAGGCGGTGGAGATACATTCGACACCTCCATCCCACAACCTCACCCCCGAACCTCCTCTGGATGCGCCCCTGTGAAAAACAGCGTCACCGTGGGTATTCTTCAAGCGAGTTTTTGCGCAGTATATAATTTTGGAATGTGTAATTTAATGTTATAAATGTAACTTACTAACATAATTGTTGACGAATAAAAAAAATTGTCTTCAGTTAGTGTAAATTTTCTGAACCTTACTGATATTCTATAATTAGTAATAACTCTAATTATAGTAAAACACTAAAAAAACGAAAGAGTGAATATATACTATTAATATCTTCAATAATGTTAATCTGTTTCCGGTATGACGTTGTTTACGTATGTACCTATTGTACGTGGCTTACGTTACGTCATTCGCTCGGGATCATCTTTTGTCAACTATACCATCCTGGAATAGTTTTGACATAATTTGTACCGAACCTCAAATGTCAAACATCTTGGACTTTACATTAAATACAGCAGTAGTAAAATCCTTCTTTTTGTCGATCTGAAGGCTCATGAACGGGTTTCTTCTTCCTGAAAATCTGACCAGCGTGTAAGTTTATCGATCGAAATGCAATAGACGCAGTGGCGGACACAGGGGTGTTGCCCTAGTTGCCCGGGCAACACCCTTTATTTCATAATTCTGATTTTCGATCAATACTGGATGCTCAAAATTACCAAAAATCTAAACCTTAACCCTAATATGTGATGGGGAAGAGGTTAAACGAATGGAAGTGAAGAAGTGTAGGCATTTGGGCGCATCTGATGGGCTGTGGGAGGGGGTCCTAATTCCTCCTTCAATTAAAAAAAACAAATTCCAAATCTAAAAAACATATTCGCCACTGGATTAATCTTCTATTTTTGTTTTTAATTAATACTAGGTTCCAATAAAAACTGGTGCAAAAATTGCAAATTGTCCATAGGGCTTCTCGCCCCTCGACCCACACCGGGGCTTTGTCCGTGACCATTTGATTTTGACTCTGAGCAACCCCCTTTAATTCATCCTGCGACCGCCCCTGAGACGTGGGCCTATCGTTCACGGTGTACGGCTCGCGAAAGAGGAAAAATGTGATCTTACGGAGAATCTTGCCACCCTAAAACACTAGTGCATTACTTGTGCGTAACGTTTACTGACGACGACAATCGTACTAACGCCCACACGATTAAAGAGTCATAAAATTACCAGCTGCGAATCTCCCAACTCAAAAAAAATTTGCACGTAATTTTTACGATTAGCCGTACGGAAGCTGCGATACGTCGCACCAGGGAACATTAACGCGTCGTGCTGAAGTCCAAAATTGCAAAGTCAAAAGCGGAGCCGTAAACAGGTCGGGAAACAATTGTGAAAGAGCCTTTACACACATTTCCAGAATCTAAAGTCCAACGAACCCAAGCGAAACATCCTGAATTTAAATTGCATTTTTATGATATTCTTACAATTGCATTCTTTATTCAAGTTCACTATATTTTAATTTGAATCACATATTTCCAGTTAGGTGTAAATGGAGGTTTTTCCTTTCAACGAAACTCACTATGAAACGTCTTGAACTTTTTAGGCCCAGGTCTATATTTTTTATAACAATAGTTGCCTTACTTGTGTCGACACATAATCCCACTATTGTTATTAATAGATATTTTTGAAAACCTCATAAAGGCAGATTATAAAAAGGCAGATTATAAAAATCATACATGTTAAATTTGTATTGACCTATATAGGCTTTTCAATGCCACATTTCGATATAGGCCTATTCCAAGTTATTAAATACTGCGTTGTTGGTACGCAAAAATTGGAAAAGAAATAAAAAGGAAAGGGAAAATTTTTAAATCACAGCTTAAACATGAAATAAAAATCGTGCATTTTGAAATTGTATTAACCTAAATATTCAATACAATAGTATTTCAATATATTTCAAATCTTTTGCGCACCAACAATAAAAAGTAAAGAAAAGAAATGGGGAAATTTCCGAAGCACAGCTCATTACTTGAAAAGAACCCTGTTACGAATATATTAAAACATATGAAATAGGCATGACACATCACAGATGTAAGGAAAATAAAAGGGCTGGACCAGGATTACGTCAAGCTTGGAGAAGGCGCACTATCTTCGCCCGGGGGCGGACGGCCATCTTAGCTTTAAATTTTGACTAGCGAAAGAAGAAAAATTTTATTCTCCCCTGTTGCGGGTTTTTGTGACTCTTTTCCGTTATTTGCCTATTTATCATCGTGTACTTTAGTATTATTTTTATTCTTTTTTGGGGGGATCGGGGGGAGTGGATTTTAGAGGGGTGTACACTATATAAGAGAGCGCATATGTATATTCCGTGACGCGGCGCCGGATGCGGCCCTCTAATCCGCTCCTGGATTAAGAACTTTAAAATAATTAGATAAAATACAATATGAATCACGGTACATCAAAAGAAATTCAAACTTAAACTGAGGACTTAATTTATCTTTAATTCATCTTTCAAAAAATGATTTCAATCTATTTATATAGGCCTATTGCTGTGTACCGCTATGTGACACATTAAGTGTGAATTGTATGGTGGCGATTGGCAGTACGTTGGGAGAAAATCCCATACTTATCTGTGTTCCTTAACGTGGGAAACCGGCTTAACATCTCATCCAAAAGATGATATTCAATCTTCCAACTGAAACGCATTGAGAACTAAAATCCAACCTGCGATCTCCACGTTTCGGCGAATTAGCCGACTAACCTAACTGCCGCTTTATAACAATGGTGGTGCCAGCGGGTGGGGGAAGGCTGGCCCCCGAAAGAGAGGATTGCCCATTTTCGTCTGGGAAAAGCATTAAAAAATTGATCCTGAAAATAGAAACTAGACATATGGATGGGCCAAAACAGGCTACAACGGGAACCGCCCCCCCCCCCCCTAGGGGAATTCCTGTCGCCACCACTGCTTCATAATGTCTCCAATATCGTAAAAAAAATGTTGATCCACCAGTAATTGAATAACAGATAGGCCTACTTATTGGGCAATAGGATGGCGAAGTGGGAAATGATGTATTGTGTTAATATTACACTGTACATAGCAACCGATCGTTCATAATACACTCAATTGCCTATAGTTTTCTGGGGTTATCATAAATTGCAATATCATAATCTACAATAATACAATCCAGCAATGGAAAAATGATGTATATTCAACATTTGTGTACAGTGAGTGCCTATTGTTTGAATATGAAGATTGGACTTGGTAAATACGACATCAACGTCTACCCAAATGAGCGATTTGATTGGATAATAGTGTTTACCTCCACGCGCAAGCGACGTAGCACGTGTTAAAATCCCAGAGGTAAAATCATAGACGGTGCTCATATTTAAAATAACGAATATTGTGTGTTAGATATAACGACAGCAAAATTAATTCGATTTTTTGCACGGAGCAATATATATTTACATTTCAGAAACAATGTTTTAACTCCGAGGGTATTTACACGATCGAATCTGATTGTGGAAACTTGGTTCCTAGCGTACGTCGTTCATGTTGCAGACATATAATTGATTACGTGGTTACAGGTTTAATTTCCCACATGTTTTAACAAAACAAAAATAATTTTTAAAATATAATTTAATATTTTATAGGCCTATTATTAATTTTTATTTCTTCAGACAATAAACTTCGAAAATGTTAACTAAAATAATCATATAAAAGAGAAAACGCTGAGAGTGGATACTAAAAGACAGAAAACGGTAAACTTGAATTGACTAATAACGAATTTCCCAACAAACGCATACAATTCTACAAATAATAAGTGATAATTTAATGAGCCTCTTCTCATCGATACGAGGCATATTTAATCGAACAAAATAAGCAAGAGAAAATAATGAATTACGATATTAAACTACAATGGAAATTCTCATATACACACGCCTTGCCTTAGAAGGTGTTTGTAGTCCTAAATTAAAAAGTTTGGAAATGAGAAGTTTAAATGAGAAATCTGAATGTGTAGGTGCAAGGGCGTGAGGCTATCCAGAATTTTTGAAGGGGTTTGGGGGAAGGGGCGTAATTTGTCAATATTTACATAGAAGAGCGGCCTTCAAAAGCTCATTCGCGGGGTTATAATGTTTATTTTGTTTAAGGCCGAAGACACCATGATGCCTCCTCTACATCCGACACTGAGGTGAGAAGTTCTAATGTAATTAAATTATTAATTAATTAATATTATTAATCTCAAAAAGCCAAATTCATGGAACGCAACATAATTCTGGATGGTGACAATGATTATTTTCTTATACACAATTAAAATTAATTTTGAAGAAAAGATAGATAGAAAGATAATTATAGTCACAATTATCACTTTTGTGAAGAAAATGACAGATATACTTTATTATCAATATCCTTTTGTTTTTGGATCATGTTAGTTTGAATGTAAAATAAATAATTTAAATAAGATCGAAATGGCATTAAGGTAATTTTTATACAAACTATATCAAAACAAATATTCAACGGAGTGTTTTTTTAACTAAATATTCTAGGAATGAACAAAGTTAAATATTAAAACCCTTTCAGCACAGTAAAGTACCGATATTATCCTAACAATATCCGCATATCGAATGTCAGTGATTAGAACCTGAGGAGTGAGCCAAATTAATTAACAGTTTGTATTATATATAATCCGGTAACGTTGGTCTAACTATTTTGCGTGCAATCTGAAACCTGTTTAAGTCACATTACGGGAGGACAGCGGTTAAGAAACATACTGCAACCTTCCTTTTACAAACACCATTTGAAGGGTTTCGACAACAAAACGTAACCAGCGATCAATAAAGAGAACAAAAAATCCGCCTACTTAAGCAAAAGGCTAAACCACACATGCGCGAGTGTAACTCCGCCTCTTTTTATTATACACAGTCAACTTTCGCTGGCGAGCGCGGGTATATAAGAACTGTTAAATGTCTCCTACCTTCACTTAGGCACCTTGGTGCGTTTATTTCATAAGTTAAAACTGTAGCAATCGCCATGGAAAATTATCCGATGATGTATACGGATTTTTCACACCCGTATTCGTTTTCTCCGTATCAGAAACGAAGACAAGATCACGATATCGGAAAAAGGAGAAGACGAAAGAGTAAATGTCCGAATCAACAACAGGACCAACGCCAGGCTGCGAATATGAGGGAAAGGAAGAGGATGCAGTCGATAAATGATGCATTTGAGGGGCTACGAGAACATATACCAACCCTACCGTACGAGAAACGCCTTTCCAAGGTGGACACGCTACGCCTTGCTATCGGTTATATTGGATTTTTGTCGGAGTTATTGGATAATGATCAGAACACTAACGAATCTATTCAAGCTCTGAGAACAGAAAAACCAAAAAAGATTATTATATGTCATAGAGGTAAGAGACAAAAAAAGATTTTGATCTGTGTTCATCTTTTTCCCCCTCTTGATTTTATTGTGATTAACTTTAAATACATCGGCAGTGACACCACGGATACGCCTAAACTTTATTCGTTCGTACTGAAATGCGCGTAAAGAGACGCAAACGCGCTCGTGTAGTGATTATCAAATAGGAACGTCGAAAGTGTGCGTCCCGTACGCGCGCCTGTTTGTACGCGTGTGTAAGTTTGTGTCTATTCATGGCGTCACTAACGACATCTTCACTAACTGGCTAAACGCGCTTTTTATTCTAATATTTTTATTTTAAAAAAACACCACCTCTTTTTAGATTAATTTTTATTTTATTTTCAATTAATTTCTAATTGTTTAATATGAAATATAAATTGAAAATAAAATTTATATATATAGTAGGCCTACATTATTTAAAAAAAAGAGCGATGAACGCTAATGCGAAAACTTTTCTGTGAATCAACTTTTTACAAACATATTTATATAGTACAGAATATTTTAACATATTCCAATATATTTATGATTTAATGTTAAATGCTGTAAACAAATAATAACAACTTTAAGGCCTATATTTTTTCTATAACCCACTTTTCGTCAAAATTGTAATTTTTTCCATTTTTTCACATTTAAATCGATTAGGCTTAAATACGTCGCGAAATTTTGTTTTATGTTATTACTAAGATGTTTTAAAATTGAATGTTTAATGTTCCAGAGGCACTGTATTAATATTATGAACGGAATTGTGTGTAAATTGCTATTTTAGGCCACACACTGACATTGAAATGTATCGATTTTCAGTGTCAAACTTAACAAGAACAAAGGCGATTATAGATTTTTAGTAACGAATTATTTTCCCTTTTTCCTAGGCTCACCAACCCCAAGCGAAATGGAATACGGCATGCCACCTCTTGCGGGACATTCTCTCTCCTGGTGCAACGAGAAAAAAGTATTCAGCTGTAAGTCAAACAACACGATGACGGCTAAGGTTTGGACGCCAGAGGATCCGCGAGGAGGCGGGCACTATTGTCATTTAAAGACCGCTGATATTACCCGGGAGACTATTCTACCAGATGACGCGCTTCTAGAGGGACATACAATATTATTATAGATTTCTTTGAATATAAATTACTGAATCAACCTATATTAAAATGGGTTCTTACTTAAACGCGAGTTATGGACATCTGACGAATACAGTACCGTAATGTATTGGTTTCTTCTGATACACGTTATGTCGTATATGCGTTCATTTCTTATGGTGCAATATTTTTGTTCTTTATTAAACAATATAAACAATTCCATTTGTTTAATCAATATTCCATTTTAATTTTCCCCAATAATATTATGGTATATTCAAATAACACTTAGTGGCTCTAATTCCACTGTTTAATCTATCATAATACTTTCTGTTAAATAACGTTAATATTTAACTGTTGTTTAACTCGGCAATTTTACTTTTAGCCTAATAACAACGACTGTGCGTAACTTGTATTTTACATTTGTTTAAAAATGTCGATGGTTAAAAAGCAGGAAACTGTATGTTTCTGCTCCAAAATAGTTAATTTTAATCAATTAAGTTTATCGTGTTAACAACCATTACTTGTATCTAACATGTTTTCAATTTGTTTTTGCTAGTGGTAAATACAAACACTTAAATTTGTCTACATAATTTTAAAGATAATTTCCATTTAGAATTATTTCGATGATAATTTTATGTTATAACAACCGATGGTTGTAAATTGTATTTTTCGTTCGTATCAATGTAGTTTTAAATATTTTAATTGCATTGATATTTGCATTCAAAGGGTGCCTTATATAGTTGTACATAGTATATATATAATATATTTTCTATATATTTACGATTTTTAAGAATATTCTGTTACAAATTTCAGTTGGGACGGCGGCTGCTCAAATTTTAATTAAAAGTGGCTACTTGGGAGATTAGGCCTATATTTTTACTTCTACAGTACTCGGCTTTATCTAAATAAGTGTTTATCAGTTAGCAGGGTCGGATGGAGACTTTTTGAAAAGGGGGAGGGATGGAAGGTCGGCCGGTAGAGAGTCAAAGTTTTAGGGGGTCCAGGTGCATGCTTACTTTTGTTAGACCAACTAAGTTAGTTCTAAATATCCCACCACCTCCATGATTATTTTAATTATACATTTTAATCGTTTTGAAATTTGTTGTTATTGATGTGTGGGAATACAATCGGTACGCTGGTTTTAATGGATACAGTTAAAGGTGCCTTGTCACTTGAAAATATTAAAATAATATCAAAAAATATCAAATATGTCATCAAAAATATCAAATATGTCATAAAAATATCAATATGACATCAAATCAAGTATGTCATCAAAAATATTAACATTACATCAAATATAATTAAAAAAAACCTTATTTTCAGGCAAAATCAAAGTTAGAACTATACTGTAATCGAAACAGTGTATTTAAAAATTGTTAAAAGAAGGATAAGCATTATTAAGGTTTCGGCTTTTTGGAGGTTTACAATTATTTTAGTTTGCGGTTCAAAACTAGATGTAAGCCTAAATATTTTCAAAATAGCAAATTTCATGTTTAAAATAAATGGTTACGTAATATTCTGTCAAAATACAGTAACAGATTTCTTTTTCTATTGTTTTCAAGTGACATCATTCATCTTTAAAAAGTATCTTTAAACAGAGTAAGGCCATGGACAAATATTGCAATTGTAGATATTTAATTTATTAATTTAGTTGATTTTTTAGATTAATAAATGTTATTGGCATTATCCTGGTATTGCCATAACATTGAGATTGCTTGCAAAACATTCCAAAATGTGATGTATATAATATAATTACGAATTTCTTAAATTATATTATTATGACGTCATAATATATGTCTGTCATTTTTATAAGAAGATTATTGATAAAAAACAATGACAAATAAATTTAAAATAAAAAAAGTTAAAATTGTGTTGTATGCTTTATTTTCTTCTGTCCAGTTTGCATTTTGACGAGGCTTAATATCATTTTATGACATTAGGCCTAAAAAAAATGTTTGTGTTGGCAACGATCGATCGACCCTAAACAAAATTTCGACTGACCGACCAAAAAAATGTTGTGCTTGGAAAAACAAAAATTATTTAGGACTTAGTCCTTTAATACCTGCCGTGACGAAATGTATATTTTACAATAACAGGGGTGGGTCCAGGTTTTGATTTAGGGTGGGGCTTAAATCCCGATTTTTGTTTTAAAAAGAAAAAAAAACGTGCTTGTAATAACAAGACCGACTTCTTCCTCTAAGAGCCCATCTATATACATCCGATGTGCATCTATATTAGTCCATTGTCATTAAAACAAAACGTTCATTCTGGTCAATTTTATGGGAGGGAGCGGGATTACTGTTAACCCCCTCCCAACACCCAACCCACTGAATTCAGCCACTGATAGGAGATTAACCAAGAAAAACAAAGTTTATCAAATGGTTGATTAACACAAATATTGAATATAAAATAACATAGAAAATAAAACAAGCAGTTTATTAAAGGATATGATTCACCAGATGATTGGTGCACCAACAAAGAGAAAAATTATACGAAAATCCGTCTGAAGAAACAATGTCGTCCAGGCGCGGCCTCCACGTGGGGTCCCACCTGACACGGATTCCCTCTTTTGGCTTTGGGAATATTACTTGAATTTGAAAAATTTATTTGTTGCAATGAATTATCTGTGAAAATTGTCTCTCAGGCACCCAGGAAACGCATCTTTAAAAAAAGGCCGTGGGGAGAACCCTATCACCCCAGACACACCAAATACTATGGATTCAATGTGAAACATGGCGCCTGGCCCCTCGATCCAAGCTTTTGGTGGTTTCTCGCTACCATCCCAGGGCCGTAGCCAGAGTTGAAAAACAGACGAGGCGAAGTCTGGGGGTCACGTAGGATTCCAGGGACTGGAACCCTCTGTCGGAGGTCAGAGGGTGAGTCCCCCTTAAACAGCCATTTCTTTTTAAATTTCAGACGAGGCGACCGCCTCGTCTGCCTCATGCTGGCTACGGCACTGTATCCTTGTTGCTAAGTGTTTTCTTGTTAGCGTCAAGCCTAATATTTGAATTGTGCATTCATAATAGGCTTTCATTCGATGTTTTCTCGCCACCTCCTTCTTAAACTTTTCTTTTAGCGCATAAGCCAAATTCTTAAATCTTTGTTAAGTATCTTGGTTTTCTCGCTACCATCTCTGTTGCTAAGTGTTATTTTATTGAGTCTAATATTTTAATTCGGTTTTATGATATTTTGGAGATTTCTCGCCACCAGTATACTTGTTGCTATGCTTGCTAATAAATATGTTAATTTGATATTTTCTCGCTACCATCTATATTGTTTTGTTTTGTCGTTAGCATATAAGATAAAACATTTCAATTTCATCACCATCCCCATTGTTTTATCTTGTCGTTAACGAGTAAGACTAAATCATTTAAATTTCACTATCATGATCTCTTGGTGTTTCTCGCCAACATCGCTAATGTTTGTCGTTAGCGTATAAGCCTAAAATTTTAATTTACGGTTGTTGTTATTCATTATTCAATCCGTCTATGATAAGGAAAGGTCTAACCACACAAATTGAATGCGAGACAAGAATAAATTCAAAGAACATTATTTGCATTGTGGCTTCGTAAATTCACGTTTTATAGGCAAATTAACGGTCAAAATATCATTGAATTAAAATCAATCAATTTTATTGTGTTTATTATGCATATTAGCGAAACACTATGAGAGATAAGTCTTGCATAAATTTACATCCAACAAGTATGACACGTCAACACGTGTTCCAATGGCAAAATGCAAAACAAGTAGCGAAATATGATATATATAGAGATATTTGCTCAACCAGGGATTAAGCTTAATACATTATTTATTCTTAATTGTTTAACTTGAGGCAATTTGTTTTCCAGAATATTGTCGTCCTTGAGACCGCCTTACCAATAAGATTTTGTAAAATTACCAGAAAAACGTAACTGAAACGAATGCGCACATTATTTTTTTTCTTTTATATTATTGCGTTACAGACTATTTGTATATCCACTTTTCTCATTACCAAATATTATCAATGATCGAATTATATCTTGTGAATTTGGTAACCTAAATGCTGTCACATTAAGTTTGATCCTGCAATACATACAAAGTGACGGATTTAAGGATTTTAAAAACAATTTTTTGGTGTTTATGACAATAAAAACAAACTAAAAAAACTTGAATAGCGGCTCCACGGGCCTATAAAGATCGCCAGAAGCATAAATCAGACCTATTCTTCCAATATATTAGTAAAAAACAAAACAAAAAAAAGCAAACAAACAAACTTTGTTTTTTTTTTGCAGGTATGACGCATATGGTCAAAAACGATACCGTAGTACGTCTAAATAGGCCTGGCAGTGGATAGTGGGTTTTCGCAATTAAGTTCACTTCAAACTGCCGTAAGTTTCCAGTGAATCACACCATCGAAGTCAATACAAAAGGATGCTTTTACTTTTATTCTGTAAACAAACTATAGTTGAACCTCCCGTAAGCGGACACCCTTGGGTCCAGGAAATGTGTCCGCTTACGGGAGGTTTCCGATTACGAGAGTTTCCGCCGATAGAGAGCCAAAGTTATAAAATTATGTAGGCCTATACGTCCTTATGTCTCACATTTCACGGCCTTCTGAGCACAAATAGCCTCTGAAATGTCTAGACACCGTATTCTGTATTTTATTAAATATTGTTTATCATTTTTAAAGATTGGTTCGATAATATGATTCTCAGCCATTACAGTATAAAAAAGATTTTATAAAAAAGTTGTATTCGTTGTACAGAATAAAACAAAAATTGTCCGCGTCCGCTTACGGGAGGTGACCGCTTACGAGAGATACAAAATGCACTGATTATATAGGAAGAACAAACGGGTCTTTGAATTAGTGTTCGTTATGGGAGGTGTCCGCTTACGAGTGTGTCTGCACAGGGAGGTTCAACTGTAAAAAAAATTGCAATAGTACGATAAAAAATGCATCAGATATCATACCAAGTAAATAATTCAAAACAAGACAATTGAAAGTTTGCAAAAATCAACAAAAAGCCTACAATATAAAACAACCTACCCCTAAAGGGTAATAAATTATAAATATTAATTTAAAAAAACTACTTTTCCCTTATGAAATCATTTCTAAGAAATATACAAGATAGGCGTACATGATACAAGAAAATTCATGAAATTTGTTTTCGCTATCAAATATAAAGTGCATGAGAATTTAAAAAAATAAAACGAATAAGAGTAATAATTGTATAGGGGATTATACAAAAGGAAACAATGGGATTAAAACACAATGTTATTTTCTTATGGTATTGCTATTGTACGCATAGAAAAACGATATCAAATACAGTATAGTTCTCAGAAAAATAAAATAAAAGTGAAATAATAATACTCCAATAAATGTAACAATTCATCCCTGTTATAGCCAGCTGTAAAGTTTCCATGTAATTTTACGAGCAAGAGACATGTGAAAGTTATATAAGATGATGTTTCTAAAGTTAGTAATTTAATTTTGTATGTCATAATTCTGCCCATAAAACATCTTAATACATAATTAACGTAATTAATTAATTAATTATTACATAATTAACTTAACAATAAAACATACTGTGAGGTTTGGTATTATTAATTTTATTCTATATGATGTGAAAATAATACATCTGTATTTTTTATTTTTATTTTTATTTATTTTGGCAAAAATATAAATTATAAGACATACGGTAACAGAACAACATACAAATTGGAAAAAAGATGCCAAGGAGCA
>JAOTQE010058307.1:0-19249 GCA_025631205.1 Nesometra sesokonis | reverse complement strand
GAACTTTGCTGGAGCGGTAAAAAAAAATCATCTCCCTACCGTTAAAGGAACGCTCCAACAAAGTTCGGGCGGTATGACCAGGCTTTAACAAAATGGTATCTTTGAACTAAATTAGTTACAATAGTTTAATGGAAAAATGGAAAGACTAAAACATAATTAATATTTTATATGGTATTTATACTGTTATAAACCTTTTTAAAATGTTTATATTCAACAGGTAATACGAATTAAACGAACATCAAAGGGTCTTGTTGATATGAATGATTTAAAGAATCAGCTTGAGTACTGTTCCGTCAACTTCGTCAACGTCATCGGTTGTTTCTCTGCTGCGTCAAACGTAACTGGGATTCTTACAGATACCAATGCCGTTTCAGCTCTGCTACATCGTTATGGAGCTCTCGCCTTCTGGGATTATGCAACTGCAGGTACGCTTTTTAAATGTTTTATTTCCATAACATGTGTAAACTTATTTTTCTTTCTCATGAGACCATTCCCACATTGAAATATCAGTTAACATACTCTTCACAATAATATTTTTGTAAACATATGTGGAAAATGAAGCCTAATCTGACTCGTACCGATGGGACATGGCATAATTTTCTGCAAGTTATGTTCACCATACGTTGATATTGTAAAATAGTATATAATTAAAAGGTTCTATCAAATTACAACAAATAACCTACCGTGATAATGTGCTGAATAATAAAACAAAACCTGGAGATATTAAAAGTGCAAAGAAGATGAACTATTAGACTCGTATTCTCGAAAGCGGACTAACTTAAGTCTAGGAATGTTTATCTAGCTATAATCCCCAGACTAAAGCATTCCAAATGTTGTTTAAAGAGGAATTAGGTTTATGGAGAGTCCAGAATCAACTAGTGCTGTTCTAGGGTTAGTCCTGGACTAACTTTCAAGAATACCAGCCTTAATGATTGATTAAACACACAACTAAAACAACATATAATTAACAAACTATATTGTATTTTTTCAGCACCGTATGTAAACATCGACATGAACCCAAACTGTGAAACGTAAGTCCATATCAAAGTTATCTACAATATTACATGCACTTAGTTTTTATAATAAGCATTATATAGCGCTTATTGCAAAGGATTCTAAGCGCTTCAAATCCAGTAATTGAAAAAAACACAAATGGAACACAAACCATTCCACAATGTTGCCGCTGTAATCAGCGCATATATACATTGGTACCTCCAAGGTAGCCACTTATGCTTCCGGGTGGAGAGAGCATATATGACTTTGGTACCACCAAGGTAGCCGCTTATACTCCCGGGTGGAGAGAGCATATATGACATTGGTACCTCCAAGGTAGCCACTTATACTCCCGGGTGGAGATAGACAATCTGAATAAAGTGCCTTGCCTAAGACCAACAAGAGTGAGCCTCGAACTACCGACGTCATGATTGAAAGCCTGAAACGCAACCGCTACGTCGACTGTTACTTAAATGCTAATATGCAATTTTATGGTGATGAAAACGAGCTTTTCTTAAAAATTGAATTCAATTATAAGTTAATAATAAATCTTTATTTATAATGTTTACAGGTGTGATTGTGATTGTTCCAAAGACGCCGTGTTCATCTCAGTCCACAAATTCTTAGGAGGACCAGGTACACCGGGATTATTAATTGCCAAAAAACACATATTCCAAAATAAAGTTCCAGCAGGAGCAGGAGGCGGTACAGTACATTATGTAAGTCTAGTTTTTAGTGTCTTTTTAGTGTTTTTAGTTTATAGACATGCAATCAATAACGATGTTAATCAATGTACGATAAAATCATTTTCCAGAATACAGTATCTGAAATAAAAATGGAGGCATCAAAGTTGAAGTAATTAAGTTAATTTATTTCAGGTAATACGTGAAAACATGTTTTAAAAACCAGTACTATATTCTCACATTGTTTTTTAAAGTTTGCAGCTTCGGTTAATGAGGCATAAATCTTAAAGTATTTAGTACATTGCCCGGAATTGGGCAAATCTGGAAAGAAAAAGTACAAAGACGTTTACCAAGGTAGAGACTAACATTGACGCAACCAACTTACACCATGCAATGAAAAATCTTTTGTATTTTTTGTTTTTTTTTTTCAAATATAATTTCACCAGGTATAATAATTCCTATTGTCGATAATAAACATTTTACTGTATTTCTTATAGGTTTCTAGAAATATGCACCATTATGTATCTGATATTGAAGCACGAGAGGAAGGTGGGACACCTGCTATTATTGAATCCATCAGGGCTGGCTTAGTCTTTCAATTAAAACAAAATATTGGTCCACAATTCATCGAAAGAAGAGAAGCGGAACTATCAAGGTAAGCCTATATTTAAAAACTATTATTAATCCAATATTTTGATAAAATTACGAATCTTCTATTTTAAAATATTGTTGCATTTGTTGTATAAAAAATACTCATACACTGTATTTATACTAAACACAATGCTTTGTAAAGATTTTTTATACAATATATATTATAATGATATTGTTTGACAAAACATGTGGTTGTAAAGAAATAGTTCATACTAAAAAATAATGACTTTAATAATTATTTTGTCTAGTTGACGTGTTAAATTTATTATATTTTACTGTCACATGTATGAAATGATAATGTAAACAATTTTTAAACAAAGCACATGGTTTTACGAGCTTGTGTTGACGGAAATGTTTATGACGTCACCAGTACTTTTGATATTCCCTTAAATATGTAAACTAACCTTGAACTGTTTCAAGTTGATGACGTCAGAAAATATTGAAATTGAGACTACAATGACTTTTACAGCCGCCTGACTGGAAACGCCTGTCAATCATTTTAGACTAAACTATAAATTGATTACGTCACTGTTAAAATGTAATACTATTATTATTATATATTCTTGGCATTTCAAAATGCATAATTAGATTATTGCTATTTGAAAACGAATGAGGAAAACTTTGCCATTTTTGAATAAATTAAATTCAAATTTAGCATTCTGTAAACATAAAGGCAATTTTCTTATATTCGTGTAAACACTACAGCTTGTATCTGAAACAAAAATCATTCATAATGGAACCAAAATTCGCATAGAATTTTTGTTAATCTTATTCAGGAAGTGTGAGAGCCTTTTCTTGCGTTTAGAAACAGCCGAATTAGAACCGAGATGTTTTCGCAAATTTGACTATAATATTACTGCTATTGTATTTATGATGTAACTTTCAATCTTTGATCTACAAATAATTTTTTTTTATGTTTTGTTTTACAGAAGAGCGTTTAAAAAGTGGTCCAAAAACGAAAACCTAATTATCTTGGGCGACTCAGAAGCGGACAGACTGCCAATTTTCTCATTCTTAGTGCGTCATCCACTAACCGGTAAAGCCTTGCATCACAACTTTATAGCAGCATTGTTGAACGATCTATATGGGATACAGGCCCGCGGAGGGTGTGCGTGCGCAGGACCTTATGCACACGTAAGTAACATTATGGTTGTGTATGCCTACCGTAAATCTTCAAAAAAGTTCCGCGTCGTTAATTATATTTTTGGAGACCTCAATGCGGCGTTTATTCAAGAGATGCAATTATTAATATTTAATTTAATTTACGGTACTTCGCATTTTTATGTAGATTAAATAAACGTTTATAAACATATATTTGTTTTATTTAATGATTTCAACACTGCATAGATTGTGTTTAAAAACATTTTTCTCAAAGTGTTTAATTACACGTGTTAATTTGGAATCTTGAATAACTACCGAGGTGCTTATTCGGCTTATGAATACTCCGCTTCGCTTTTTTGAGAAGATCAAGTGGCGCTAAGAGAAAAAAAATCAAATCACATTGATGCGTTTATTTGAGAGGGCTTATTGCAAAATTTACGGCATATGACATATATAAAAATAGATGAAACCTTAGAACATAGTTGATTTGGTATTTTATGTTTCACCAAACACAAAGGTTTGATCATATCATTGGACATGAGCACAAGCAACCGACAAGTAGTAAACTAGAACGTTGTAAAACCATGAAGGAAAACATTAATTAAATAGACGGAACAAAGTTATTTATGAAAATTGCTTGTTTTTTTGTACAAATGAAAATGTTCGTTAGCTCAATCATATTTGCATCAAACATTATGTAAAAAGATTGATGCAGAGAAAATTTAGGCTAAATTGTAATATTAAACATTATAAACAAACACAACAACAACAACAACGACAACAACATCATCACCATAAACAACAGCAGTAATTAAAGAACTCTTTTGTTTTATTTTCTTTAGGACCTTCTTGGTATTACAGAAGAAAGTGCCAAGCGATTTTACGAGATTGTACGAGAAGACCGTTTTGAGAAACACAATGAAAAATCTTCAGAGATTATCAGACCTGGTTTCGCTCGACTAAACCTGCCTTTCTTTGTGTCCGATGAAGTAATAGACTACATTCTGTGTGCCGTGGACACAGTGGCAACACATGGTTGGAAACTGCTACCTCAATATGAATTCGATCCTTTCACAGGATTATGGCAACATCGTGCTATGGATTCTTCGCCTAAATATGGAGCTGGATTTAAAAGTCTTTTGGATATTTCCTACGACACAAACGGAAAATTTGTTCCCGGGCCAACACATGGAGTTAAGATACATTCAACCCGCCCTTTAACGGTACGTATCTTAATGGCATTATCAGTAATACAATAAAGAAAATTCCCCACAGAATTTTGGCCAAATTTGACCATATCCCACCCTTGTTGCTATTTTTACTTTCAGCTTTACCACCTCTACACCTGTACATACTCAATATTATTGTTTTTCTCAATCAGAAAGAGAATGTTTAGATAACCTACGTACAAATAGCCATCCTGGACCACCCCAATCCTGTACACATTTGTATGCATATTAACACACCACCCCACTACCCCTCTGTGCTTATGTAATTGTTGAATGCCCCACTAAGCCTCTTCACTACGATGGTATGTGTAAGGTCAAACTTCCAACCAACCAACTACGATTGTATGTTTTGCACCTGTGTATGTGGATTGTACGTTTTAACCTAAGTCAGGCACATGCGCAGTTAAACCATGAAGGTCCTTTTGTAACTAGTAATAGACTTTATTTTTTCTATCAGGAAAACTTTATTAATGTAATAGGCCTAATATATATCAACAACAAATATTTACCAATAAAATACTGAGGGACAACATTGAATCCACCTATTTATACCATCATACAAACGTGAATAGTTAAGAAAATATTTTTTTTTTAAATTCAAGAATAAATGACTTCTGATTTAAAAAAAATTCCTCTACCATGGTGCCAAAATTTAAGAATCTGTTCCTTCCAGACTATTTTAATTGATTAATTTATTGTCTAAGTGAATTATGAACGTTTCAAATACTTCACTCTGACCAGAAAATTAGATTAAATAATTAGAATAATTGTTGGTAGTTGTCAAATAATAAGCTTTTAACTATTTTTTTTTCCAAACAGGACTATTTATACGAAGCGCAACTTGTTATAGACCAGAGTTTTCACAATGAGATGAGTTACAGAGCTCTGACAGACTCGCCACTTGTTCTAGGCGGAAACCAGGATGATATGAAGTGGTTTCTTGAACCACGCGATGCAATGATTTGTCTACTTGAACTAGCATCTCAGCATGGTGTCTATTTAGTTGACGAAGACGGCGTTGAGGTCTCAAACGAAGAGGAGGTTGTCTCAGAGGCGAGTGACGACGAAATGACGTCTGATTTGAAAACATGTAAAACGCATGACGAAGTTATGCATACTGACTTTGGAACATACAAAACATTGAGATCATTTAGTAAAGAGGAGGAACAATTTTGGATCGATGATGACGATGAGTCGCGTAGCGGCGTCGATAGATTTACGTTCTCGGATGCCGTAGTACCGAATGAAGAACAACTGAGCGATTCGGAAATTGGATACGATGATTTCTATGAAGGATCTGATATAATAAAACATGACAATAAAAGGAAGAGAAAACGACATATATCAAATGATAGCGCAGTTTACAGTGACGGTTCAGCGTATGATGATAACGACCTACAATCCATATATAGCAATAATTGTGAAAGTTTTCATACGTAAAAAATCCGAATTACCGTCGCCCCAATCATAATTGACTTATAACAGAAGACTTTCCACCGAATGAATTATGCAATGTGTTTGGACAATTAAAAAACACATTAAGACATAACACAATCCAGAATAAACAACAGTATTTATACTTCTGAACTCATCAGATTTTTGTCAATAAATATAAATATGTAATATATTTTATTTGTAAATGTTGTCTAGAATAATATATTTTGTTACATCCACGTGGAATGTATATAGATAAAGATGACTGTAGTATAGGTATGCTAATTCGTCAACACTTGAGCTGGGATCAAAGATATGTACGCCAAAGATATTATAATTATAGAATTAAACAAGTATACTAATTAAGTTATCAGATTTAAAGATATGTATATTTATAACTATGACCTGAACCACCTTATGAATATTTATTAGGTACGGTAATTATGCATATATGATGAGAATTATATGTGACTTATATACAATAAGTCATTAATTACATTAGCGAGGTTTCGCAAATTTACGAAATACGAAAACGAAAACGGATACGTCATAAATTCGTGTAACGTTTGAATGAACACCTTGAATATATTATGACGATCATCAACAATTCGTAGGTGGAAAATTTGATATATTTTTGAACATATTTAGCAACTTTGAAAAATGGACGTGTGACGTATCCGTTTTCGTTTTCCGTAAACTTGCGAAACCTCACTATTAATGTCCATGGTATCTTTATATCTTCCTATTAGTTTTATGTCATGCTCATAATTGGACAATAGATAATTTATTACATAAATTAAAAAAAAGAATGCTTATGTTGACTATTCTAACATCTTGACAATTAAAAAAAAATCATTATTATTATTTAAAATTTATTTTTAATTTACACTCTATATATACTAGTTTTAGTAATTAGTATTTTGTGAATGTATCTTGGAATAAACAACTCATGGTTTAATAATTACTGAAGCAATGTGCAATTGGGCATTGGGAAAACACATCTGAAGAGGTCAAATAAAAATAATAAACATAGTTTCCGTATTGTGAAGTCTTCTGTTACTCACTGTAGAGTAGGATATCGGGATGGCTATACGACGAAGCAGATGATGCCTGTAATAAAAGTCAGGCCAACAATAATGACGAGGATGAATTACGAGTTCTAGAAAGCTCAACGGTTTTGACAATGAATTTTGAAAATACATTTAATTAATCAGACAAGTGTACTTAAAGCTCCTCATCAGAGCTACAAAACGTCAGTGACATCACGAAGAGACAAATTGTTACGTGTTCGCGTTCAAAAAGGCGCAGGCGTATAGCCACAAACTGTGGATGCTCATATTTATTAATCACTGCACGCGTGTCTGCTGCGTATTTTCACGCGCATTTATATACGAGCATATAACAGTTTGTGGTCCCTTCGTGATGTGACTGACAAAATATGATGAAGCATTTAAAAAAGAGACTAAGTAGCAAAGTGATCATAAATGAAATGTTGACGGGAAATGACACTTTCTCAGTGCAAAAGAGTGAAATTGCCACTCCTCGACGACTGAAATATTTCCACTCAAATAAAGTGACTATTTACTCATACGGGAGTGATTTTAATGGTTTGAATAGACGTATTTTATTAAAAAAAACTCTATGATGCTTGACTCTTGAAAGAGTGGAAATCAGGAACGATATGTATAGATCAAAAGACATTTATTTATCCAGTGAAATTTACTCCAAATCAGTGATATTTAAATATTTTACATTACGAGAGCTGATATGATGGCTTTACGATGGCAATGATGGTGGCGATGATAATGACGACGACGATCATAACGACGACTATGAAGATTTTGACAGATCGCGACAAATTTCATGTGAATGGTATTTTACTATAACAATTATAACCTTAATATACCTATATATTATATATATAAAATAAGATTAATAGACCTAATAACAGGTACATTATCAGTGCCGTAGACAGCATGAGACAAACGAGGCGGTTGCCTCGTCTGAAATTTGTCAAAATTTGGCTTTTTAAGGGGGACTCCTCTGACTCCAACAGAGGGTTCCAGTCTCTAGAATCATATGTGACCCCCAGATTTTGCCTCGTCTGTTTTTCAACTCTGGCACGGAACTGATTATGATGCTATTGTATTGGTAACACTTTTAAAAAAAAACTATTCACTACTCCCTAAAAAACATTGTCTTCTTATCAAGAAGAAGGGGGAAAACAGTAATAACATTAATTTGTTTATACATAGAACTAAATCTTGTTTAAATGTAAAAATACATTTGGGTGATTACCATATTTTTTCGACTGATCGAAAATGTTAGGGCCTTATAATGCATATCAATTTCACTCATAAAAGCACAGATATCAACAAATGACACACTAGCCAAATCTCAAAGTATATAAATAAATTCCTATTATTTCATATTTTACAATACTATATCAAAAACATAGAATAAAACAGTAACTATGCTAAATTAAAGAATACACATACGGGTTCTTCCTGAATCAACAACATACGTTTTGAATAATAGTAAATCTTTAAAAAATACATATTTATTAAAAAATTATCCCCAAGAGATACATAAAATTGCCCTGTTTTGTTTTCATCATGTAAATATAAAAACAACTCGGAAGGTGGATTTAATAAATCTAGCTAAACGCTTTGTGAACAAAATACAAAATTGGTCCGATTCTTCACTTTCACTTTCAGATTGAGTCAGTAAGTTATATCACCTAATCGATTAGAACAATTATTCATTTTAAACACACCAGATCTAAAAATAAAGTAAAGCATACGAAACATATCTACGACTTAGTAAGAGACCTAGAAAATGTCATAGTGTGCAAAGAGATTGCCAGAACTCATTCTACCACAATGAGACGTCTCATGACGGGTAGCCTAGAAAGATGAACCTACAAGAAACACTTGCCCTGGTTGTATTTTGAGATAAACCCAATGCAATATGTAATTCCTTCCGCCGACAGATTCAATCAACCACGATCTCTGATTATTCACGACTTGAATTCATGGTAAGGAATTTTAAGGATTTGTTCACATTGGTGAACTGGTTATGGTTGTGAGTTTACATGCCAGTTCAGAATATTCCTTAGATTTAGGATAGGATGTGATTATTCACAATCTGAATTCTAGATGTAAAAGATTTCACATAATATAGCATGTTCACAAATGTATTATTGTAGTTTTTCTTTTGTAGTAAACTAACAAAAGTACATACCCGAAGAAACTGAATATGCCCTTGTATTTTAAATAAATATTTCCAAATTGGCTATGCCATCGTCAATTATAAGGTATCCTCTATCTTATCGATCAATCAGAGTTAGAGCAAAATACCGTAAAAACGGCCCACAAGGGAGTGGTAATCCGCACGAAAACTACCTGATAAAGTAGCAAAATGCAGTTTTTTTTGGTTTTTTTTTCCCCATTTTTTTTGCTTGTCAGAACGAAATCGGTGTAGCCCAGCACTGGCTCACGCATAGGCGACAAAAACTTGACAGATATAATATGATGTAGGCCTATAAGTAAATGAGTAGAAGTGGCGGATTTAAGGGGTTAAGCCCCCATAAAATTGACCCGAAAATTTTGCTGGTAAAAATGATGGCGGAGTTTGATGCACAGCGGCAGTGCCTAAGGACTCCCAGACGCATAGTCGGTCCTGTAGAATGCAAGCAGGTTTGTTTTTTTTTTGCTTCTCAAAACCAAAATCTGGATTTAAGCCCCCTAAATCACAATCATGGATCCGTCCCTGAGTAGACAGTAGTACAGGGATGTTGGCAATAATATACTGAAGTGGAATCGCATAACTAAAAAACTATATACACATGTAAGCGTAAGCCTACACACAAAACTTTTAAATTCATGTTCCAAGGCATTATTTAAACTAATAATTCTGGTACAGGAGGTCAGTTCTTCAAAAGTAATTGGATGATTTATTGAAAAAAAAAACTTAATAGGAAATTTGTTCCGGGATATAATTATTCTACCTCATGTCTTTGCAATTGGTTTACGGATTTCCTTCCTATGACCCATAATTTTTGATCTAACGAATTTAAACAACACTATAATATGTTTATTCATAATAAAAGAAGGTAACAAACTTAAGGCATGAAGAGAAAAAAATACATGTAAATAACCTTAATAAAAAATATTTAAAGAAATGATGGAATGGATGATGAAATGAAGTATAGACGGTGATAGAACATAATGGATGTTTGCCGTCAATTACACCACGTAGGCCTAGATGCACGACGAACTATTCGGACATAAATTGCGGATATAGAAAAACGCGTGAAGCGACACAAGACACGCGAGTGAAGTGATTATCAAAGTCCTTAAGCTCCGCGCAAATTTGAGGAATTTTGTTCAGCAAACTACCTCGCCAGTCATTTTGTTCAGAGTTACCCTTTTGCCGCATACCGCGAGAAAAACGCCATAGATAATACCATAATACAGAGTGCTGTATATATTCTTTGAAAATGCTTAGCATAGCACATTCTTTGCACGTGCCGGAGCTTTCATTTCAACACTCTGATTGTCGAAGGTAGTGGAATCAGTGCGCTTCTGTTAATTTTGGTTGGTATGTGAGTGCGCAGTAACAGTAGAATAGTAAGCATTTTGCTTAGCTTTGGCACACACTTCGAGAAATGTGCTCGAATAACCAAAATTATCAAACACGATCATAGATATTTTGCTCACATTTGCTTATTAAATATTTGCCGCACACTTTAAGCACAGTGCATCGCGAGGCAGTAAAATTCCTCAAGTGTTGGCGGCGCGTATGTGTTTCATTGTGCGCGTGCACTTCTGTACGCGCGTAACCTCTTTTTATCTTCATGATGTTATGATGCCATCAATAGATGGTATGGAATGAGGTATTACCACTATGTGAGAACAAAGTTCTATAGCTAACCTGCTTCCAGCAGATTGAATCGATAGATGCTCTGAGAGAATAACAGGTAAGAAAATGGTATTACAACTATGTAGTTATAGAGATTGAAGGTTGCCATGGTGATATCAATATTCAATTATGTAGTGTTTAGCAGTATATTGGTGCTTGGTGAAAAAAACAAGTATTGTGACATGATATACCCTAAAGTTCAATATTTTCAACCGTTTTGTTTTTACACACGTAGGATACCGCGAATTTCATTAACTATGTAGTAATTTGGAACAATCAAGACAACATGGAATACATTGAATAATGTTATCATATTGCATTTTTGATGATGCATCTTACTGTGAAATATGTATTGATGATTCCAGCTATGTTCGCCTAGTTTGGATTACCCTTAGTAAACCACAGAGTTATTTAAGATGAAAAATTGTAAACATTAATCAAATTTAATAGGGATAAGTTTAATTAGGATAAACAGATAAAGAGCATACTTGGCTGATATTAATAAATTAGAAGAATCGAAAGTATCTTAACCCTAAAAAAATTAACACCTTGAACTTGAGGAATTAAAAATTGTATATTCCGCTTGATGCAAGATTAGACGATTAACATAACTAAAATTTGCATAATATTATGTTCAATTAGCATCATCCTTCTCAAATGATGATTAGGAAGGTTAGATACATTATATTTAAATAGTGAATTATACATTTCTGTTTGTGTGTTAAAATAAATTCAATCATGAAGTTTATACACATCAATTGACCTCCGGCATCATCAGTCAAACACAATTATGTGATGAGTCAAACCACCTGTATGCATAGTCTGTCACTGACTTTTAGAGTCAGGGTAAAAATGTGTGCGTCATCTTGCGTGACAACGCGTTGTACGGTGTCTTACTAGGTAATCCCAAACGCAGATTGTTACGTAATTATATTATTTTATGTAACCTCTTAATTTCCAGTGTGTATACAATAACAGAAAGGTCACAACACAAGTCCGTTTAAATGACCGTTTTATACAACTGATAAGAAACTTCGAATTTTAATAACTTGGTAAGCATTACAAGCACACACGGTGCATGCACAATTATGTTAATGGTAGTTGTGAATAATGATGATCACGACGCCAGTAACGACGACAATGGCGATGAATGGATGGTTGATGTGGTTATGTTGATGATGAAAAATGGTGAAATTGTATATAGAAGGATATTGATCAGACACATCAATAATAAAACACATAATGTTACAGGTGTAATATTGGTAACATTACATTATAGGCCTATCGTCAGTAACACCACAGAGACTGTAACTTGCACGCAAAGAAAGGTGCGCGTAAAAATGCAAACTGTGGGCTCATATTTGTTAATCATTGCACGCGCGTGTTTTGCGTAAATTCACGCGCCTGTTTTTACGCGTGCGTAACAGTTTGAGCAAAATTGTTTAAATTGGCACGCACATTCTGAGGTGTTTATACCAAACTATTTGCATGTTCTATTTGTTCAGAAAAGTTTGTTTGAAAAACTGTTAGTAAATCATAACGTTATTAAATGGAAATTCACAACAAAGACTACTAGGTCACATAGAATAACTTAAGCAACATTTACTGCCTCGTACAATTAATGTCTTTCTTTTGAATTTGCATATACTTCAACAGCAGAACATGATTCATGTATCGCATTAACATTATCGGTTTACACCACTCCACATAAACTGTGTATGTCAAATCAAAAAAAAAATCTACGGTGACTAAGTTCAGTGAACTGCGGCTTCTGACCGGTAGATGTAATGAACGAAACTTTGAAGAGGGCATTTTTTGATGATTTTAGGCCAGTCGAAATAGATAAGATCAAGAAATTAACTTTATCGTAGTCGCTTACTTCCGAAAGCAAACTTAGGTATTGGATGAGTTCAACTGTTTTAGACATGAACGGTAACACGCAACCTAGTTCAGCGGATGGAAATCAGTAGGAGGGAGGGTGATAGAAGGTTCTTAAAGTTTTATATAATTAGTAATTATACCATTAATCAATAAAAAAGAATACTCAATAGGTGACCTAATTTCAATTAAATCAGTTAATTTGTATAAACTATCAATTAGAAAATTAATTAATGAACAGGTTTAAAAAATAGCGGTGAATGTTATGCATAATGATTAATATCATAATCGTTAAATGCAAAAGCAACATTCAACCAACCACTTTTGTTCAGCAGTTCGGATATTTGCCAAGTGAATTTAGTATTTTAGAATCACAATTTCAGCTAGTTATGACAAGTTGGTCACATCCAAGTTAGACAAAACCGCAATCTGAATACTTAGAAAATAGAATTTTGACACATATCAACGTTTTAGAATATTTTGAAAGACTTTCGACTTTTCACCTACACTGTACATTTTTATTTTACCTTCAGCCATTAAAAAACACTTTGGAATTATTATTTCAGAATAATTATTTGTTTAAATAAAAGCGTCGAAAAAGAAGAAACTTTTTGGGGATGGTGGCATATAGGCCTAAACAGAAACAACTTAAACCATAATGCCACAGGATAACACAGGACGCGAAATTTAATTAATTTATAATTTTGGATCACCAAAAGAATAAAATAGCTTATTGAAATACTCGGGGTGGATATGTAGAAGGATACGCAGTTCAAATGGAAAGGACGTATGTGATCTATAATTACCACAACGTGACAAAATGTTGCTTCAATTTAGATAAAAACCTTTAACTGAATTGGAACTTTTGATGGTAACTGATACCTATACAAGAGTTTAGAGTCGGTGAACTGAATTTGCTTTAAAACGTGAATATAAATTATTCCTTTCTTTAGTGATGTTACATTTTTTATTAAAATTAAACGATTACCAAATAAAGTTTCTAACTTATACAGATTTATATGTCATAATCATTCCTGATGATGACATAATTTGTGTCAAAATATTGAATCCTGTCATGATGGCGTGTACCTCATTGCTTGGAGTATGCATTATACTTTCTGACCTAATAAAGTTGCTTAAAGACTCATACTTATGATGTTTAGTTAAGATTGTCCCATTTGGAACAAACATAGTACCGTAACATATTTGTGTTTAAGAATCGTAAATGTAATAAAAAAATTCCAATTAATGTAAAGTTAATTTTCTAAAGAAGCACCAACCTGATCTTTTCGTCAAAACCTATTCATTTATAAGTGTTAGTGACCGCTGTAACATCTGCTTTCTTAAAGACAATTTTAGGCTTAAGGTCCACGTCCAACAGGGCTACTTAAAGCAAACATACATTGACAGCTTCACATCCAAGTGCACAATTGGACTTGATTCAAACAGGAAATCTGAAAAAGAAAGGGTTCGCCATACTGTGTGTCTTCGTTTCTATGTTGTACTCAGGTGTGAAAATACAAATAGATATTTTTTTTAATGCTTACATACATTTTATGATAATGATTTTAATTCCTGGCATGTTATATATACACCTTGTAACATCTTATTTTCAACATCATTTGCTGACAAGTGCACGTATGAATATCTTGAAAATATATAATGAATAATAATAAATTATAGGGCGCCGTATTGATGTGGCCGTTAAGTTAATTTTGCTAAGTTTTTTCATATTTATTATTTATTTACTTATTATATTAACTGTAGTTCAGAAAGTAAAATTGTTAGCCATAGATATTCAAAATTATTTGAAGTGGCAAAGCCAGGTTGATAACATTTGTACTAAACCTAACATCAAAATGTTTATGCTACGTAAGTTAAAAATAGCAAGACTGGATATTAATGAATTACTTACTGTTTACAAGGGATATTTAAGGCCATGTGCTCCAGTATGCTGCTCCTTTATGGCATGGAAGTCTTACTCAGGGACAGGTTGCAAAAAATCCAGAAACGTGTTGTTGGATTGTGCTGAAGGAGTATCAATCTTAGAATACTACAGCTTGAACCACTTCACATTAGAAGATTACATATTTGCAAGATCTTTGTCTCTAAGGCACATGCTTCTTGTCAATTCCCCACCTGGTTCCATGACCCTCAGTACAAGCCCTGCATGACCTTAAGCATAAGCGAAGTGGAGAACATTCATTATATAGTTATAAAACAAGACGCTTCCTAGCTCCTTTCATTGATCGTTTAAACATAGAGTTTAAACAAACGATAATTTTATTTGATGACTTATATTTGTTCGTTTATACTTAACTGCATTTTCGGCATGTTTTTGTCATTTTTCATGTGTATACTAGTGTGCAGTTTTGATGATAACATACTTTATGTCGAAAGAACCATGCCACAATGGCATGTATCTCATTGCTTGGAGCAAGAAGTATAGCTTTTTACTACAGTGTGCAGTGTTTTCTAATATTTTTTATCATTTTAGTGTAATACATAATAATGCTATTCAGCAAGTTGCTGCTGTTTTTGTATCTTGGTAAGTGCAATATTTGGTAGCCTATTTTTAATTATTCGTGTGTGCCGTGTGCAATATTAGCGAGGTTTCGCAAACTTACGAAATACGAAAACGGATACGTCATACTTCAAAATTTTCAAAGTTGCTAAATATGTTTAAAATATATCAAATTTTCCACCTACGAATCGTTGATGATCGTCCTAAAATATTCACCAAATGTAACAGATATTCAAGGTTTTCTATTCAAACGTTACATGAATTTATGACGTATCCGTTTTCGTTTTTGTATTTCGTAAATTTGCGAAACTTCGCTAATATCTAAACATGCTACTTATTGTAATATACATATGCAATTCAGCAATGTGCTGCCAGTTATGTATTTTTTTGTAAATAAAAAGGTTTCGAAATATAATATTTAAACGTAAACAGTAAATAAAATCTAAATTATTGACAGAAATTAATTCCCCGCATCTGCAAATGATATGCCTATCTTTTAATCTTCTAGGGATCATCAGTGCAGCTAAGGTGGAATGTTTGGAATGTTAATAGAGACAAAAATACTGAAACGTCAGTGGACACTCGAGAATATTTAATCTCTCTCAGTGTGTCTATGACATCCACCAAACAACACTAGTCCGTATGGATCTCGGGATATGGCCGAAGGTCTAAAGAAACAATATCTACTTTGCAAAATTGTGGCCCCGGATCTCAAATGAGGTACAAAATATGATATAGATAAACATCAATTAATTCATTAATCTTCCAAATGTAGTACATTCGTCTTGTTTACAGTACATCAATGACTTAACTATAGGACCTATAGCAGACTAAAAGAAATTTTGTATAAAAATGCTATAGCCAATTTTAACTTTAAACTGAAAACAATACAGAAATACCATTAATTAAGATAATACAAGACTTGATGTGTTACTGTTCTAACAGAAGTAATGAATTTAAACGAACGAGGAAGCCATAATATGATATCAAATCGAAAATAGCAAAGAACAAAACCTCAAATCGCTTGTTATTTCTTCAAGAAAGGACGATTTGCTTTTGATAATATCAATCAGTGGTACAGTTTTACGTACTAAGTCAAAAGACATATAAGAAATTCGATTGTAAAATGTATAGTTTTTATTATTTCTGTTGACCAAGGTATGCCAACTCTCAGGCATAATGCGTCAGTCTCACGCATGGGACCCATTTTTTGACGTCTCACTCACATTGCATAGAATACGTATGAATGTAAATAACATCAGACATATACTTCAGAAAACTCCAAAACGAGGCGCAAATTATTATAATTTTCGATTTTAATTTTCATTAAAAACTACAACAAATACAACATACATGTTCCTACATAGGTAAACAAGGAGTTGGGGTTTTTGTTTGACTTGTCAAAATCAGAATTAGCTTATTACCTGGTAGGCCTACCTGGCACGATTGTCTCACACATGGTTATCCCAAAAGTTGACAGGTATACTAAGGTTCGGCCGACAGACGAATCTAAAGGTAGAATGCACACAGGACAAAGTTAAACATTTACATAGAAAAAAAAACTGTATAAGGGAGTGGCAAGTGGCTCAAGTTGTCAAACCGACGGTACACTGAATCTGGGATATTTCTAGTTCTCGGCTCGAATACATCGTCACTTTCTATTAATAGTTCACTTTCTTTTGGACGAGACGTTAAGTAGTTGGTCTCATGTGGAACATAGCTCATGTGCATGTAAAATAACGCAGTTTACTCTTCGGAAAAGAATAGTAAACTAAATATTGGTATTACACTGTTATTACACTTTACACTAGAATATTCAAATATAAAGAAACGATGTTAAAGTTTAGAAGTCACTTGTGTGACTAATCAATAAAATTATAAATTAAAGCACAGCTATTTACAGTCCGCCACTCTGTTGTAATCTAACTATTAGGTTATCATGGGAAACTTGAGATTGGAAACTAAGCTTGCAAAACTAGGTTATTGACTTTTAATATTCTTATAATAAATCTTTCTTAAAACAAAGAGATTATATTAAAAAAAAACAGTAAGAAAAGGAAACCAAACAGGATAACAGTGGCTACAGTGATATATTCTTATGGGACCTTTGTGTTGTTTTGTTTTACACTTGGGCACACCGATCGATTAAAATAAAGATCAGAAGGGTTGGTTAACTTCGTAAGTGTTTATTATGAGTTAGTACAGACGTAAATACGGAGAACGATTGCTATTCATCCGTAAAATGACCAAGCTATTGACACTTGGGGCTTTGTCGGTACCACTGATGGCTTAAACCGTCTCGATTTTAGAAGTTAGTGATAAGCGACAAGAAGGCTAACCCCACAACCACATCAAATTATAATCATTATCGTTAATCTCCATTTAACCATGAAGTACGATTTAACCTATTTTTCTTACGAGATTAAATTGATATATTAAATTATTTTTCAGTATTCAATTCAATTCAATTTTCAAAATTCATATTACGGATACGTTGTAAATTGAACCTTTGTAGAAAGTGTGCTTCTGCTGTCTGCCTTATTTTGTATCCCTTGTGTACATACATCAAATCTAAAATGCTGTTTCAAATTATGAGTGCTATTAAGCTGTATGGTAACACAGGAACTATACAACATCATCACCAATTATGAAACAGACTTCGTCTTTTAAATGGGTTTTCTCTAATAATTGCCGGTAATGACAGTACACCAAAAAATGTAATTAATGTTTACAAGTTCGATGATATCCATTCATGCATTACCCTTATGTCCATCAAAACACACTTTTTAAGTATGCGATATAGGCATATTTTCAGTAGGCAAACATTAGTAAACATCATGACATTCATAATGAAGACAATAAGCATAGGCGGATGGTTGTGATTGGTTTAATATTTCATGATTCACGTCACATGTACTTTTAAGAATCGTTGTTACTGTGAAAACTGCAATCTCATATTCGTAATGCACTTTTGCGTTGGTGGGATGTTTTTCATAATGTGACATTACCAACACATGTGTATCCATAATTAATGTTAGTTATGAACGTTATATCAAGGACCTATAATTATAAGTATTGCACCAGTATACACTTTAAACGTTAATTAACCTTTAATATAATAATGAATAATAAAATTATGCTATTAAACAAATATTTATACACAAAATAATATAATAATTTTAAATATTACATTATGCGTTATCTTTTTTTATTTGTGCCATAGTGCTTGAAGAAACTGACGACGTGACAGCAGCTGCGCAGAGAACTATACATTTTTATTACATAATGCTAAATTTAACTGGTAATTCTGCAAAATTGAACATGTGATTTCTTCTGAATCTTCTTTGAAACAGTAGTGTGTTTACTTTGCCAAGTGTAAATGGGGAGCAAAAGTGTTTTGTTTTCTGAATAATTTGGAAATTGTAAAGCAATAAAACAGATCTATGCCAAACACTAAAAATTTGGTTCCAGTTAGTCGTTTATCTATGATTTTTTTGAGAATTTTTGTAAACCAGGATCAAACAGCTGAGTGCTAGTGTTATGTTTGTTTCAGATGGTCACTATCGGATAACGAATTTATTGGGAAATCAGTACATGATTTATGTCACGAATCTTATAGTTAAAGAAACAAGCTTATCTAAGACATGGTTATGTCAATTTTGGAATGTTCATCTTTGTTTTGCAGATGATTTAGCCTACTATTGTGGAAGCAGTTGGCGAAGCGGTGGAGTTTCGGGCTTCCAATCACGAGATCGATGGTTCAAGACTCACTCAGTCAGCTGTTTGTGTTCCTAGGCAAGACACTTTATCCACGTTGCCTCTCTCCACCCAGG
>JAOTQE010058296.1:0-19249 GCA_025631205.1 Nesometra sesokonis | reverse complement strand
ACAACAAGTTTGTTTTGATTTCTAACATTATAATTATGAAAAGATCGGTTTGAAAACAAATGTGATATAGATACCGGCAACATATTATTGACGTATTGAAACATGAAAGTCCTAAGATACAGAAACATATCCCCCTTAATGCTAATACTTGGATATGTGAAATGAACATTTTTTAAAACCGACTGATATATATAAATACTAAATAGTTCAACAAATAATTGTTCTGTTAATAAAAGTGTCAGTGTGTCATGTGATGTGCATAGACTAAACATCTTTTACTGTTATTTTATCCCCTGTATACTTATCTAATATCAATCTTACCCGTCCATCATCTGAGCAGCTTGCTATGTAGTCTCCATTCTGATCCAAACTAATTTGGTTCACTGTCGTTGTGTGCTAAAATAGAAATGTGCAAAAATAAATACTACAATATTCATTAATATTCATTTTCAATAATCCATTAAAAAAAAAATGAATATAACAATAATGAACATGGAGCTTTAAATTCACCAAACAAACTGAAACTGCATGAATCGATTTCAAAGTAGTCATACTGTAATATCATTCTTGTCTGAAACCAATGTCCTGATCTAGCATCACAATCATAAATGTAGGCCCTACACCTGACGATGCAATCACAATGGCAAGGGTTAAAGTTGAGAACAAACAGACAGACAGAGGGAAAGAATGAAAGCAATAGTCTCCTGGCATATAGGTCTGAGGGAAAAAATAACAATAAGACCTACTTACAACAGCTTCCTCTTTTTCACTGATGTTGTTGCCTTGGTGATCTAAAACATGTATTGTGCCCCAGTGTGTCCCCATAGCTAGAAACTAAATTAACAAATAAAAAGATAAAGTATTGCAAAATATCAGAAAATGTACACTATTTGAATATAATCTTCTTATATATTATAATTGCCATGTTCTCCCACAACTAGTTGCCTTTTGTTAGTTTCATAATTTCCTATTTCTTTGGATTACGTTCTACGATACACTTACTCACATTTGTCGATGTCACTTTTGCTTCCCTCTAATTCACTATAGTATTGATAATACAGAGTTGACACCAACTTTTTCACTAATCTCCAAATATTTGCTTTAATACATAAAATTATTATGAAATTGTAAAAAATACATAAAGCTATCCAGTAATCTAGTAGACAATGATGAGAATCTGACAAATAAAACCTTTGAATGTACAGCCATACAGCTGGCTGCATGCTTTTCTAAAATCTTCTCTAGGTCATTGCGTATTCGTTCATATTTTAACTTTGGTTCTTCGGCCTCCTCCGAGTATGTGCTATCGCCATCTTCGTATTCATCATCATCGGACTCATCATCATCTTCCTCCTCTTCAGATGAGAAGTATTGCTCCTGGGGAACATAAGTATTATTCATTAGATGCGGGTATTGCTATTTTGCGCAAACCCCGCAAACCTCCGAAAAAACACAGAAAACCTGCTCATAACAGGTTGAAAGTAATTGAATCATTTAGTATAGCACCTAAATAGTACCTCAAGCAAAAAAAAATTATTTTAGTGTCATCCGAACCTATTTTTTGGGTAAAATCATGCTTTTTTGGGAAAACACCATTCCCAAAAAAAACAAATGAAAATTTTTTTTTTTTTTGCTTGAGGTACTATTTAGGTGCTATACTAAATGATTCAATTACTTTCAACCTGTTATGATTGGGTTTTCTGTGATTTTTCGGAGGTTTGTGGGGTTTGCGCAGAATAGCAATACCCATTAGATGCCATTTCTAGTATCAAATTTTCCAGTAAATATTACAATTTACAAGTAAACATTTTGCTTAATGAAAACTATGCCCTCCTTTACTCTTCAGAATTACAGAGAATATAGGAATGCTCATATTGGCCTATAGTTATGTAGATATTTGGGATAGGGGCAAAACCAACCCAAAAGCCATGCCTGACAAGACATGTTTTTTGGACAATTTACCAGTATAAATTTGTTAAGTGGGAGAACATTGATTAAGGTTGAAAATTAGAAAGAAAACAGTTTTAGTACATTTTATATTATAATATATTGAAGAATAAATGAATAAATACTGAACACTATAAAATGAAGGACATTGGATAAGCTCTTTTATTTCAATTGTTGCCAGGATAATTGTTTGGGTTGAAATTCATATACAGACAGTAACAAAATATTAGTTTGTCAACCTATTCAATTATGAAACTGACTTAAACTGGGCCTGATCAGCTTTACACAGTCTTCTGTGACTTCGGTGATGGTTTTTGTCCACCCACGAGCCTATTATCCACCAACCAAAAATCACACATACAGCAGAGAATGCAGAGTAGTATCAGTAAAGCCAGGGGCGCAACTAAGGGGGGTTATGGGGGTTGCAACCCACCCCCCTCCTAATGTCTATTGACTTTTTTCATGAAAATTTCGATGAAAAAATTGAAACATTAATGTCTTTTTTTTTTTGCCTAGAAACTTGTTAAAAAATTAAAAAAAAAAAACTTCTAACTAGGTCGGTCTAGGAAGCAAAATTTTCCGGGGGAGGGCCGTTGCTGATCCCTATAACCCCCCTCTTTCAAAAAACCTGGTTGCGCCCCTGAAAGCTATAACTGTATACTTATGCGGAGAGATCCCTCATGAATTTTTGTTATTAGGCAGTTTTCGTCGAAACAGATTAACGTTAACTTTAACCTTAGCATCGCGACAAGCTCCGCCCCTTGTAAACAAACTGAAATGCCATTATGTTGAACTTACATACAACATTACTAACATTCTCCAGAGAAAGTTAAATCTTGAAATTTTTGTTAACTTAACTCCTTTGAGTCACTTATGAATAAATTATGATGTTATCCGTTAAAAAAGTTAAGGTTTACTTAATTCAGCAAAATCTGTCTATTAATTTAAGAAAACATTGATCTTTCCATGTGATGAATAAACTCATCAATTGAAAAAGTAATGTTGAATGAGGGGCCTAGGCGAGGCCTAAGCAGTAGACCTTAGGACCTACTTACGTACATCCTAAACCTAGGCCTACCTGGGCCTAGTAGGTAGGCAGGCTAGGCTAATTAATTTTAATTATAAAACAGCATACAGTTTGATGAAAATGAAAATTATATAAACAACTGCTGTATCTATTTTTATCATTCTCCTATATATAGTCAATGGTAAACATTTTTAAATGTGTGTTGTGTTTCTAGTAGGCGCCTACCAGTTCTGGAAGGACGTGAACAATCTGTCGATTTCAGGCACTCAGGCAGGCTTGCAGCCGTGTACTCATTCATAATAAATGTATCATTAAAGGCCTAGCCTATGCCTAAGAATAGATAGATACAAAAGTCTAAAGATAGTAATTTATTAACCATACTAATACGTTATTTGTGATATCTATATAATAGCATGTAACTTATATATCAATAAAAACACGTGTTTTTAATGCTATAGAAAATTATAAACAATATCTACCGACCTCGCCAGCTTCCGTATTTTCTGCCATGGTTGGTGTCACTCGTGAGGCTTGCTAAGCACAAACTTATGTTAATACATACTAATATATTACAAAATGCTAATGTTCTTCCGCTCAATTCATCTTATGATATTTCATTATAATAATGAAATGCGATAACAACAAAATTACCTGATTACATATTTTTATACTAGCTATTTAAAACATATATATAAATCCAAACATTATAGATGATTTAATATATTTAAATTGACCTATTTTTTTCTTGGCCCCGGGAGGAATACGATGTAACATCAACAGTGTTATCAGCCCCTGGTAATTTAATCTAATTTGAATATAGAAAGCTGAAAGAGATTGTCTTTTTGTTTTAATATCACTGATTATTTAGACAAATTTATTATTTATGTAAGTAGAATGTTGTTTTACTTTTTGCATTTTGGTACAATTTTGCAGTGGTTTTCGATTTTTGCATCCAAATTTCACATTTGTATTTTTCGGTCTTCTAATTATCATAATTTATTGAAAGTGGCACGTGCGGTCTGTTGTGGTCGTATTTATGAAAAGTAGTAGGCCTGGCTAAGGCTTTGTGCGATCGCCTTTCTTCAACCAAGAAGAATTCTGACTTATATCGAAATCGCCATCTCACAAGTAAATTTCTACGGCGTCTTGGTTACTCTCTTTCTTTTACATTTGATCAGATGTTGATAACGTTGTTGTTAAACTTCGTGGCGAATTAGTAAGTACATATACAATTAATTGTTTACTCTCTCTGTTTATTATTATCATAATTTATAAACACATGTGTATTTATTTTTAATTCCGCATTTGTAATACTATCGCGGCTTCGTTGGTAGCATACTGCGCCGCATCTGTTACGGTTTTGTCTGACAGATCTGTATTTAGCTACGGGCCTTCCCATCTTATTCACACATCAGTTTGGATTTTAAATTGTTATTTTCATTTATTTATTTATAAGAAATTTTGATATAATATTAAAGTAGATGCTAGTAGAGTAGTTGAGGATGCTCTGTTTCGTTGAGGTGGGATGTTTGTTACAATATCATTAGATGATAATTTTGTTCTCAAGTAGGAATGTTTTAGTATAGCTTGAGTCTATGTGGGGATGCCTGTCAAACCTTTGTTGATAATTGATAGGCCATTTCCTATTCACTCATTAACATCTGCTAGACCTTATTAATTTACTATGCTAATTGACTCCCAATGCATTAATATATTCTTCAAATCATTTCATAAATGTTAATCACAACAAATTTATTTTATGTAATAAATTTATATGATAGGCCTACATTATTTTATGTATGAAAAAGTGAAATAAAAACATTTCTCAATTCAAAAATTACACTGTATAAAATTGAATTTGAGAATATGTGGTGTTTTATTAGGTAAACGCATTATATTTTAGTTTTCATTAAAATAATATTTTTATTAAACATAAAATTTGAGTTACTAATCTATAAAGTTTTAGCATACAGTAAACGGTTAATTTAAAAAAAAATTGTATAATTTGTTTTTGTTATTGTAATGCATATTACATGCATAGATATATTCATGAGACAATTAATTTTTAGGTTTTCACACTTTTGCCAAATTCATTATACCTTGGAAGTGAGGAGGTTAGTATTTTGCTAGACCTACTCCATTTTTAACATATTTTTTTTTAGTTAAGCTTTCAAATTAAAAAAAAAGTCTACAGTTTTACAAGCTTCAAATAATGTTTAAGTAGGTGGCATACGGGAGAAATATTTTGAAAGTTTAGTACTACTATAGGATAATTTTATAATTTTAAAGGTTAACTTATTATTTTATTTTAAGTGGGCAATACAGTTGGTGTAAAGAAAACATCTAAAAGTCATTTAGCATAGCATTTTGTTTCTTTAAGGAATGTTTAGAATTTCCTCAATTTTTCGTGGACATTTTTTTCTATATTTTGTTTTTAATGTATTTATTTTAGTGATAATAATTGTATAACAATTTTATTTCCTCTAGGACAAAATACAGAAAAAAAAAGTAAAACTAATAAAATTGAATGTAATATATTTTCTTCCAAATGTGACAGAATCAACATAAATAAAGATTTATGAATGCTGTAGTTTCTACTGAATGAGAATAGTTAACAATGATAAATTGCGGTATACAAACTAAATGAATCTAATAACCTCTGAAACTCACATGCTGTCCTTTGTATTGAAAAGCATAAAACATTTTCTCATTTTCTATCTTAATATATTTTCTGTCCTTGGAACATTTTCATTGAAGGCAACTTCGGACAAAAATATTACCACAAAATTAATTGGCTTACTGCAGAGCTTAGCATGAAATTGTTAGTAATATAAAAAGAAGCTTACATTTAAGACTAGTTTGCATTTTGATAGTATTTACCGATTTCTTGCATTTGTTGACAGTATAGTATTTTGTATATTACTTATACAATTTAAAGCCATTACTATTAATCTTTCTTCAGTTCGCTCCCTTCAGCTTTCTTCTATTTGCATCTCAAAGGAAATTAATGAATCTGAGTTTTTTTACTCTGATTTATTCCATGAATAAAATAATTGAACAAAATAAATCATGATTTACCATTTACGTGTCTAGCAGTGTAATCTGTAAACAGATTATGTGGTTCAATTATTGTTTCTTGTTCAAAACTAATTGAAAGTTTGTCTATTAAGTAGAATTAAAAAAAAAAAATTTAACCAAAGAATCTCATTTTTACTTGAAACTTATGTATTCCTTTTTCATAGTTTTGTTTACTTATTCATGCTACCAATCCATTATCATCTACCCAATGTTATTGTTTTAATTATAATTATTTAAACACAGTGACGGATCTAGAGGGGGTGAATAGGGTGGCTAGCCACCTCCTTCATTTTCAGACAAAAAATTAAAAAAAGGAAAAACAAAATAAAATAAGGAAAACAATTACAGAACTCCAACATTATTAAGACCAGAGACCTCTATAAAGTGCCCTAACAGTTCCATTCAAAAAAATTCTTCATTTTTTCGGAGGGGAACACCTCCATATGTTACTATCGGCGTTCAGATTTGTGTTGGCCTCATGGGACTCTCCTGTTGATACAATAGGTACGCGGTCAGGTTCAATGAGAGTTCATTTCACTGTATAAGGATGTAATTCGAGATTCCTTACAAAATGTTTATACGCACAGGGAAATATACACTACATAATCCAAAACAAATTGTAATGCTCAACGTTTCAATCGATGTGAGAGTCACTCTCACTCCTGAGGACGATCAAAGCAAATCGATTGAAACGTTGAGTAGCTTACAACTACATACGTGGTGTACTGTAAACGTTATATCATTGACATCTAAACATTCAAACCTTCATACAAACAATTATTTGCGGTACTTTTTTTTTTTTTACTCTATACATTAGACCTACTACTAGATTTCTTACTTGTATTAATTTATTTTGATTATTAATTTATTTTATTCATTAATTAATTAATTAGTATTTTTGTATATAATATATATTTATATATATATATATTTTTTTTTAATTTCTGTTTAAGTCTACACATTTTTAACCCTTTAAAATAATATTGAATGTATTCTGTTAATTTTGTAAAACTTTACCATTATTATTTTACTATTATTGAATTAAATATGTGGTCAAAAGAGCAGCATAATATTTTAAATTACATATTGATTAATTTCTTAATTTTTTAAACTATCTTTAATAAAAACAGAAAATATTTCATATGTGACACAGAATTCCTTACTATATTTTTAAATTAACAGTTGATGGCTTTTTGTGATAAAATATTTAGATGTTTGCATACCATACAATTTTAAATTTTAGTTTCTCAGGGCACATTTTCACATATGTCGCATTTTGCAGGTTTGTCTCTTTTTGTTTTTTGCTTATAGAGTATCATTTAATTCTCCACAATTTATTTATTGTTTAAGTTTTACAAATTAAGCATTGTTTATTACCTCTACTGACGAGTTGGTAAGGTTATGTTTTCAGTCATGTTGTTGGGTGTGTTCGTGGGTGTGTTTGTCTGTTTGCGGCATAACTTAAAAAGTTATTGACAGATTCTGATGAATTTTCATTGAAGTTTCGAATTGACCCATGGAATAACTGATAAAAATTTAGTTAAAATCCGTAGTCGCATACGCCTGTGGGCATCTGGAAAACATAGGGTGTCTAGTGTATGATCTGTAGTGGGGCTTTACGCTACACTGATTTTTCATAGAAGGAAATAATTGGCGAGATCGCAGTAGAATGTTTATCCTTATTATGAAAAAAAAAACAATCGCCACTGTACAGTACCTTTGTGGTAAACACACTTACCTTCCAATCTAAAATTTCCCAGTTTGAATTCACCTTTAATCGAATTATCTGAAAGAAGCAATCAGCACTGTACTTTGGTGCTTAGCACTCCTGTCTTCCAGTCTAATATCCACAAAAAAAAGGATAGTGTACAGAAATAGTAAACGGTTAAACCTTCATTTACGACAATTTTGGTCGCTCGCCAGAGGTTTGCGCTCTCCGAGTGCTTCTAGTTAAAAACGGATATTGTATGAGAGTAGCAATTATCTCAGTCATCAAAACTGGTCATGTGATAGTCATTGTGTTTCACACCATGAAATATTAAGAAATTATTTAGTTCAATGGAAATTTACAAATTATTTTGTACAAGGAATTTTTATGAAAAAGCACAATCACATGAAAGTGGAATTTTGCTAAGTCAAACTGGTGGTGATCATTATGTTGTGTACTTAACCATGACAATCTTTAATCCCTGGTTTGAATAAAGTATATTATACCCCTACTGAGGGGTGCCCACCCCAAATGAAAAAGGGCCAACTTTGTACATGAAATAACAAGAAAGAACTGAACAGACACATGGCTAGTTGATTTCAAAACCTAAATGCGGGAAAAGGTCACACACACCCCATTTGCAATCGTGGGTCTGGCCCTGTTATTTGGCATCACCAACAGCAAGCCGGTGCGTGCCCTCCCTATTATCACCAAAACATACAGTAGTTGCACCCCCCCCCCCCATATGAAGGGCGGCGTGTCTGAAATAGACCATAAAAATCAAAAATAGAGCTCAACTTGGGCTAAAAACACGCAAAATTGGGAAATAACCTTTGTTTTTTGTTTTGCTTGTCAAAATGAAACCGAAAACCACGCCCACCTGGACCTGAAAAAGGGTCCCCCCCCCCTTTGCTGAATCCTGGATCTACCCCTGCTGTAGTCTCATTACAAGGTGTAGGGAGTGGCACTCTCAGGTTGTAGGAAAGACCCTGTGTTTGACCAGGTTCGAACCAGTAATGTTTGGATTGGAAGGCAAGTATGTTAACACACCAAGCTACTGCGCTACTCCTATTACAATAGGCTTTAGCTTGGGAATGGAGAAATTGCATTGAAGTCTGATGATAAATGTTTGACTTTTTGTTGCTGAATACTTTGTCATTTTGTACAGTACTATAAGTTTATGCATTAAAAATAAAACACAATGTGCTTTAAGTATGATATTTGCTTAAATGAAGTGCATACAAGTAATGCATTTCATTTGTACATTCTTCTATATATATGAAACATTAGTTACCCAATGTCTGTAAAATTGTTAACCAGAGGCGACGTAGGCTACTCTACAGCATCTAAGATTACCGTGAACTTTAGCTTGACTTAGAATGAATGCAAAATTTGTAATCAATGCAAAAAATCAGAAGAAATCAGTCACAGTTGTAAATTTTCAGTATTGGCTTATTGCATGGTTTAAACTTGGCCATGTAAGAAATTAAACAATTGATTGCAAAGTCAGAAACTAGAAGAGATAGTTGCATCTTTTTGTTTTTTATGGTTATCATTTTCATAGGCTGTCCATTGCCTTATTTGGTCCTTGGGTGGCTAACAAAATAGATTGGTTTACAAAATAGATTGGCTTGAGACATTGTACACTATATTGTACATACATAAAATTGATATGAACGAAAATTAACTATTTCTATTTAATATCAGACTTTTTGGTTAAACTACAGAATTTCTGTCAATAATTTGCTTAATTTTTTTATACAATACAAAATTTTGTAAAAAATAATTGAATGAATTTAATAATTCATCACTTATTCTACAAAACTTTTCGCTTGTATTATTAAACCAAGACCAAGTCATGTCTAAAACCATGGTGATTGAGACATGCAAATTGAGGCTGAGTTCCTTTTTTTAGTTGATTTTAACTGAAGTTTCTTTTTCTTGTAAAATTTAACACTACCTCACAAAGATAATTGTTGAGTGGTTATCATGGTAGACCTATAATATACTTATTCATATTCTAGATGATTATTGAAGTTATTTATACTCTGATGTTGACAAATGACAAAATAGAAAGCCTGAATAACCTGATGGTGATATTTGACAACTAAAGTGAAGAGGAGCTTTGCCAAAGGCATTGTCAATGATAAACAACCTTGTTTTCATTTACAAAATTCATGCATATAGTTTCAACTTTGACACACTGTTGCTTCAGCTCCAGTATTTTGATTAACAGTACATAGGTTTGTACCCTACATATGCATTCATCCGTAAACATAACTGATGTATTCACTGACATGACCCTTGTAAATAAAATTATGTAACTTTAAATTATTTATTTATTTATTTATTTGCAATAGTTCACCTGGGTTTCCAAATCAATAGAAGACACCCTTTGAGTCCCAGAAGTGAAACTCTTTTTTAGTTTGATTTATTTTGGATTTAAATAGGCTTTTTATTTTTGCCTTAATTTAAACATTTTGCGGATGATTAGTGACATTGTCAAAAATTTTAAAAATGCCTTTAATTAAAAATAAATTATTTAGATTATGTCCATACAACCTGTCTTACTGATTGTATCATGTTACTCAAACAGCACTTTATTGCCTAACTTAAGTTTGAACCTTATAAACAAACAGTGCTTTACAATATCAACCAATAAATGTTGAAGAATAATATTATTCAAGAACCATTCATAAGTCTGCATTTGAAAAACGAGGGAATTAAAATTGAAATACCATGTCTGCTAGAGTAATAAGTTAAATAAATTCATTGATATTCTTGTTTTTCTGGCTCATTTCTCAGTTACTGAGTTCATAGCTGTAGACTATTGGTAATGCATAATTCATAGTTTGGTATTTAAAGGTACTTTCACATGGTCATTTTTTATTTACCATAAAGATATTTTTTTTGCTATATTATCATTTTTATAGTGACATTTCTGCTTACAGTACCTGTAGTAGCTGTATTCAGTGGACAGTGGATATATATGAATTTCCTCCCACATAAAAAATGCTTAAAAATTCATTCTTTGTTTGCCCTCCCTGCTTGGTAATTTATGGTGGGGTGACTGGAAACAGGTTTTCTATTTATTTATTTTTTTAACCCTGCACAGTTAAGATGTTTTAGTAGCATACTGCACTTACCTTACATTCGAATCGTGTTTTTATGCATTTCAACTCCAGTTTCTTTTTGTTTTTTGAAAAACAAATGTTTAACTTTATTTTTTTTAACTAATAATAATTGTTTTTTTAAATAATAATAAGAAATGGAGCTTTTCCCATAGGGGCAATGGAAAAGGGCAAACAAAGTATTTATATTTTAGGCCTAATTGTCTGACATAACTATAATTTATGTTACAGAAATTAGTATTGAACCTTTAAGGTTGTGAAGTCAATTTAAAGTTATTTTTCAGCAGATTATGTAGCTGTTGGGTGGATTGGAATAATAAATATATTTCTGTTTAATTATTATGTATGTCTCCTTAAAAGAAATTTAGTGACCTGCCTACTGAGAGTTTTTCATTAAAACAAAATATAGTAATGAAAATTAATCTAAAGAAAAGACTAGTAGTTCTTGATTAGTCTTAATTCTGACAGTAGAGTTCATTACTATAAAATCAAACATCAAAATCAAATTTTGATTAGACCCATGACAATAATAGCAAGCATAGTTCATATATCAGGAACCTGTTCCATCATGCCATTATTTGATTTTTCGGCTGGGGGAAATGGCATTGGGATGGTGGAAATTAATTTTTCGTTAAAATAAAATTCAGAAGTGAAAATTAATTTTAAGGAATAATATTTTTTGATTACTAGTCTTAATTCTGACAACAGAGTTAAAATATGTATGAGAAATGTATTCCATCACACCATCTTTTCTGCAGTTGGTCTGAAGGAAAAGGGGTGGGGATCTCGCTAAAGGCCTCAGACTGTGTGGACAACAGATTTTTAACAATGTATTTACTTTATGATAACATTATTTAGAAGCAAAAACCTGAGATAACAAACTATAATTTATGGCCAAAATGCATACTTTACTAAATCAGAAGATGAAACATCGATCAGTTAATCCATGTGAAACAGACAGATAGACTGAAATTTTCTTTATAAAGATATTGTATTGTGACAGAAAAATGAATCTCAATTGGGACAGTTGTGCCTACATCCACCATTACAATACTGTACTAAGTTCATCATCATGATTTTGTTTTAATAAATTAAAGAATGTTTTCATCTACTGTATTAATTTGTGGTAATGTTAACTTTGACAATTTCATGATTTAAATGATAACAAAATTGACTTTAATAAAAAAAAAATACAGTGCAAATATTTTATAAATATTGGATGTTGAACCCGGCCCAAATTCGTAGCTTAAATGTACAATAACTAGGTGGTTTATTGCAGTAGTAGATGGGTGTAGTGTACCTTGAGGGATAGTAGGATAGTTTGTAAGATTTTATTGTCATCAATGGCAATGAGAGACATTTAGAATTTATTGATCTTCAAGAGCCACTGGCAACTTTTACAAATAAACCTTTTAAGTTAAATTGTCATTTTTTTTCTACCATACTGTAATTAGTCTAAAAAAAGGTTTATTCATATTTTTATATTTACAGTATATCTGTCTATCAGGTTTTTGTTTTACTGTACAGACTTTTAATATATTTCTACAGTTTTATTTTTGTATATTCCTATAGCATAACTTTATGCATATCGTACAATTTTCTGCATAACTTGTATTTTACAGTTTTAGGCAAATCAATGCAATGTACTGTACTGTATATACCCAAAACAGTGCATCACACATTGTAAAATCCAAGAATTTATTAAGAATAACCCTCTACTTTTAAACAATATTATCAATACAGTGAAAACACCATATTATTTCTAAAACTGAAAATGAATCTAAAATAAAACAATGTTTATGTTGTAGTCATGACATTTTAAAGGTAGTTCAATTTTGTTAAACTTTGGTGTGATCACGTTCCAAAGTGTATAATTGGTGAAATAATTATTATTGTTAATATTATCAATATATTGCATATATTTATTTAAATCACAACACCACCATTCACAGTCAAAGATAGATTCATTATGACAACTATGGAATATTTAGTTTTAAACAATTAGGAAGAGAAGAAAAAAAGCCTTTAAATGTTTGTCCGGTTCACTGTGTGGTTTAATTGCATCTTGTGTTACCGGTACAAGGAAAAGCGTACAAATAGTAACAGGTGAAGATAATGGATGCATGAAACTCAACACTCTGTTGATTACTTGCTAATTATACAACCTTTTCCTTTCTCATCTCGTCAATTTTCCTTTTTTCTTTAATATCATATTCAAGTTCATTTGGTTATTTTAATTATAGTACTGTAGACTTACAAAAAACAAATCTCAGTTTCTTATTCTTAATTCAACAAAATAAATTTGTTCTTCAAAATATTGAATAACTTTATTTTTGTCTTTCACAATATTTTTTATTTATGAATTATTACAGTATACCTATATGACACGTTTTTAGTTATTTTATTTTAAAATAATTGTTAAGGCAAGTAAAAATAAAATGCAAAGAGTTTATTGATCATGTGTTTTTTTTTATAAATTTCAAAAGAAAAAAGGAAATGTAAAGATTCCGTTATAAAAATTCATATAAAGACAGGTGCTTAATCTTGACTATAGATAATTACATGAGCAAGTGTACTGAAGTGCTTCAAAGCTATTGTCAATGAAGGCTTCTCTTGTTTGATAGGCCTACTGATTTTCCCTTTAGATAATGGACTGTTCCTTGTAATGAGTATTGGGAGTTGAAAGCAATTCACAGCCTGGCAGTCACATTACAAACAACTATTTCATCATCCCAGTAGTAGTTACTAATTACTACACACAAAGAACTTGTATCAATGTTTTGAAGTTTTGAATTTTTTTATCTTTAATTGGAAAAATGTTTTTTTTTAACATATGCGTTAAAAATAACCATGGAGGTACAGTGGAACCTCGATTTTAGATACCTCAATTTTATGAACCCTCAATTTTACATAGCCTACCCCTAAAAATCAGGGTGCTTGTAACAAATAAGAGAACTAGCATTAATGCAGATTACAAGTGATGATGATATAATATATAATATAATCTTATACTGTAAATTTACAAAATTCTTTAATTTCAATATACTTTATGTTAGTGTAGTTTAGCTCAAACCGGCAGTCCCGAGTTCAATTTCCATAGTGGGTAATTTTTTTTCCATGTTGGGTTTTGTCTATTATTGTATTACCATACTAAAAGCACTTTCAATATTTATACATTTAACATTTATTATTTCATTGGGCAAATGCAGGCGGAGGTATGTAGGCCTACTCTTGGGGTGCCCTCTGGTTTCAATCAATACTGGTTTCAATTAACATTTATTTCTAATTTGTTTAAAAATTCAATTTGATTCTCCTTTGAAAGTTTCAGTAATGCTTTCTTGTATCGTATCCAAGCTGCACGGTTAGTTAACAATGGAGGAAATGTTTGCTTTATAGTTTAACTGACTCCTCCTTGCCCTGGAGAACTAACCGAGTTAGTTTTACCAAGTAGAAATGTTCAAGCAAACAGTGCTACACAAGTAAGCCAGTGGTGGTGCCAGCGGGGGCGTCGGGGAAGGCCCCCCTCCCTCCCGTCGGGGAAGATTTACCACTTTCGTCGGGGAAAAGGAAAATAAAAATATTGTATAAGAGACCCAAAAAAATTGAAAATACACGTAAAACGGGCCAAAAAGGAGAAAATAACGAGGTTTTTTTTTTTGGTTTTTTTTGCTCATCAAAACCAAACGGGTAACCACGCCCACCCGAACTTCTCTCACTGTCGGGGACCACGGCCCCCCGTCAGGGACCGTGCCCCCCCCCCCATTTACATTTATACAGGCCCGTAACCAGGTACTCCTAAAGAGGGATTTGCCGAAGGGCCCCAGTGGGATCAAGGGGAAACACCCCTGTGGGGGCCGGGAGACGGAGCCTACCTCAATCTAATACAGTAGTGTGTATTTGGCATATTAGTTATAATATAACTGATATGGATTTTAGAATAGTGTGAGTGCAGTAATGCCGACTACAAATGCGAAAATAGGAAAAAAGGTTTGATATTGGTAGGGTGGGATTCATTTTTCAAAGGGGGTTCGCTGAAAAAGGGGTTTCGTACAAACCCCCAGGAGCCTCCTGGCTACGGGCCTGTTTAAATACAATATACTGTTATGAAAAGAAATAAATCTAAGAGAAAATTCAATGCAAATTTGTTGTTTTAATAAACTGTTTAAATGTAAGTAAAGACATCTCTAAAGTTAATCTTTAATTCATTTGGAAGGTCATTACAGCTTTTCAATGAACGGTAAATAAAGGTTCTTTTACCGTGGGAGATATCCAACTGGGACAACATTATGTTTGGCTACGTGTGCATTTAGAATGGGTTGTAGTATCAGGGGCGGATCCAGGATCCACTGAAAGGGGGGCCCACTTCCAGATCCGGGTGCGCATTGTTGGGATAAATATGAAGGAGCATCCTTTTAACATTTGAAAGTCAATGAAAGTAATTTTTTATTCCAAATTGCATTGAACCTTCTCCATCCAAAATGGTGATTCGGTTTAATTTGTGAAAAGACTATCAAAAAGTTCCCATTGCGTTCCATAGCAGGTGGATTGTCATATTGTCATCATGGTCTTGGCAAACACTTCAATGTCACATGATTTCCTACCACATTTTTTTAGGCATGTAATCTGCTTGCCTGGTTTCAGTTGCATGTGATTGGGTAACCCACTCGAAACTATTGAATATGCTTAACAATTACCGGCATTATGTATTGTTTGTGGTTATATACGTGTACCTGTAGTCACTCTCTCATCTTTGCCATTAAATAGTAGTAGGCTCATCTACTTACAACTAAGATATGTTTTCAGGCTTACTGTAGATCCTTTCATGTTCGTGCACCCTTAATTTTCACAAATTCCGTGATGACTTGATGATTGCGAAAATTAAAGGCCGCAAAAATCTCAAAGATAAGTATAGGAATTTACCATGTGTAGGTCGAGGTTGTGCCAGAGCCAGAGTCATCTTGCGTTTGCGATGCTAGCCTAGGCCAGGTACTGTAAACTTGAGGTAGGCGAATCGTGGCCTATTAAACATTGTTTATAATGGACATGCACTCTAGTTTTAAAACTAACATTTATGGTTCTCAACTAAATATTAATGAACAAACTGATTTATATCCAACGTAATAACGGGTAAAAATTGCGAAAAATTGTGTTTTGAAATCTCCCCATCACGAAAATAAAAGTCTATATTTGTATTTCGGGCTCTCTGAGGGCATCCTTTGTGGTTTGAAAATGAGAAAATTTGATTGGTTGACTCACTAGCCTAATTAGCGAAATACGCCATGTTAATCATCACATCAATGTTGCCTGCCACTTTCCATTTTCAATCAGGTTGTATTAGTGTTTTACAAGTCTGTATATTAATGACAAACCTCACACCACTAAAATTTCATCTGCTGGTGGCGAACTTTGTTAAGCAATATAATATACAGACATGGGGCAAGTAGACAGGACCATGTGTAACATTTAAAAGGTTAAATCTAGCCGTTGTTCACACTTGAATTATTTGGCATGGTTAGTTTTACTAAGGCTATGTTCAGACTCAACGATTAAGCGGAGCGTAACGTATGCGGCGTACGATTATCTGTGTCTGAACTAGCCGGCGATTAGCGTAAGTCCCTAATCCAGGGCGTAACTTGTGCTTCCTGCAAACCCCAGTTTAGCATAAGCTACGGAGCTATGCCTTGTACACCTGAATGGTCTTGTCCTTGTGTTACGTGTTGTCCAACCACAATTTGTTATCTGTCTGCATTGGCCAATCAATTACGGATCATTGATGATAGAAAACCCACTGGCGGCAGTTTTAAATGCTTGTGACTTGTGCTACGCCTTGTGTCCGAACACATTGGTCGTTACGCCGCAGATTACCTTACGCCTTGCTTACAGTAAGCTCCGCTTAAGCCATGAATCTGAACATAGCCTAAGCTATGGTACTTAAAGGTCACAACTTAATGAGTAATTGCTGAAGAGACTATCCGCATGTTTCTAGTGAGTGTTTTTAAATGACTATTACTAAAATATGTGTTTATTTCCACTAGAAATGGGTCAAAGGATAAAAACGTAGTTAAAAATTCTTTTCAAAAATGTGTTTTTTAACACATTCGTTATAGGGTTGGCTTTCAGAAAACTTGTGTTTTGTGGTTCACTTTTCAGCTGCAATGCCATACAGTTCAGTCATGACCTGTCGGTAACCGTAAAATTATATGCTCCGCCCACCTACCCTATGTTACCATGTTCTAATCGATGCACTATTTCACTAGAAACGCATTTCAAAGTAATATAACCATGTTTTAAAAGCATGAGTTTTTGCTGTTATTCACTAAAAATGCGATGACTTGGAAAGTTTACAAGAGGCACACTGTTTGCATTAGACTTTTGAGAGCGGTTAACCATTTGACCTTTTTAAGCGCCTTAAGGCGTCCTAATTAGTTAACGATTTTAAACAAATTAATTAAAAAATATGTCCATTTTGGACATGCGTAATTTAGTGTGGGTGTAATTTTATTAATCAGTCTAGGGAAAAATTAATATTTTGTAGTGCAAATTATTTTTAAAATTTTAAATATATTACTTTGAAGAGAATGACCTTGAAATTTACGAGTCCCCTAGGCCAATTATCCCGAGAGAATCGGGCGTTCTGCGGCAAGATGCGGTTCGAAATGGGCTCGCTAGAAAATCTTCTAAAAAACACATTTAGTTTATGAAAATATTAATTTTGATATTGTTCTACACAACATATGTAGTAAATGTATCTTTTGTATCTTTGCAAGTAAAATCTTTTTTAACCGAGTTACAAACGTGGTCACAAATAATGCTAGGCCATGTTTCTTTATTCTAGAATGACCCAGAAAACTGACATGAACTCTAAATTGTATCCCATCATTCAAGTGAAATTATTTCCGGGTTGAATGCGCAAATGAAATATTTCGAAAGACGAATTATTCCCGAACAAATAAGACCAAAAAGTACATTTTCTCACACTTTTCAAGATAATTTTGAAAGATTTTATGAGGCACCCTTGGACCATGAATGGTAAAACCAGAATCGTAGCCAGGTGGCATGCTGAAACTTCACGCAGCAATGGATGAAAAAAATCTCGTAATTTGTCACACGTTAGGAAGACCAGTGACAGGCCTAGCGTGTAGTTCATAGAAGGCTCGCGTCCCGCAGGTAAAACTTGGGTATAAGATAAGATAAGATAACTTTTATTGTCCAATGTAAAACTGGAAATTTGGTTAGTAGTGTAGTGGTTGATTACGAGGGTGGGCCTAGACATCGTTAACCATTGACAACATATGCAACTGCAATTCGATCTTTTTTTTCTTAATTTTTTCATTCACTAAAATATAAACAATTGTTATATTTAGAAAATACAGCTCATTATATTTAAATTAGATATTATCAATTTTAATTTTGTTATAATGAAAATTATGCTTTTTCTGACACACTGTTTTTGGAAAAATTAAAGTTATGACAATAGCAAATTTTTCATCTGGTTTTTTTTTGCTCTAAATTGTTATGGCACATTGGAAACTTCAGGTCATTCAGGACGAGAATAAATAATTACAGTTGTCCCCAACTGATGTAATTTTTGGTAGCTTTTCACAAAATATTCAAAAACATCTCGAGGCAGATACAAGCCTCGGAGGGAGTAGCAATAAGGAACAGCAGTGTTGTGGTAGCATACAGCATACACTTCAGAAGATAAATAAGAGAAAAAAAACTACAAAAAAACATCTGGAAAACCTGAGACCGCATTAAAATAATACAGTGTGTATGGTAAAACCAAATGGGCATGTTTAGTAGATTAATGACTCCTAGTAGAGTGTTGGGACCAGTAAGCATCCACTAACTTAGAAAATAACCTCAGCAGATGATTTTCATTTGTAGATTAGCTGTTACTGAGCTGTTAATTGAGAGTAACCCCTATGGCTAAGTTAAGTGTACAGCCACTGAGACATTAATGAGGATTCCTTTTCAGGCTGATGCTTAACTTCAACCGTAGCTTGTCAGAATTTTTTTTTTCAGATTTTGTACTCGAAAATTATGCATGGTGTGGTAAATAATCGATGGCAGTACAGTTTCCGAAGTAAATTGGATGACCTCTTAATATATCAAATTAAAGATTTAATAAATTTGAATAACTAAGGCCCCATAAAAAAATTTATTAGTTTATCACCCCCGCGCGCATCACTTTTGCGAAAATCCCATTTTTTTTTTTTTTTTTTTTTTACTACTTGTAATATTTTCAAATGATTGTTTTTCCTTCTCATTTACTTGAAACGATTTAGAGTTCCTTAACATAAATTGAGATGAACGATTCTAGCTCGCAAAGATGTACACAAAAACTACTAGGGGCCT
>JAOTQE010058285.1:0-19252 GCA_025631205.1 Nesometra sesokonis | reverse complement strand
CGACCTATTTAAGAAAATTTGAGCTGAAAATAGACGCGTCTTATACAAAGGACATATAAAAAATCACGAAATTTTCCATCCACATTGGGGTGCGTCTTATACAAAGATGCGACTTATACACCGAAATATACGGTAAGCTAAGGTTTACATTGCCCTATGATGTACAGTATTCTCCTGATAAAAATACATTAATTCTAGATAAAAATTAAATATAAATCTCTCTGTTTTCCTAGACCTTCCTAAAGAATAAAAGCTTATGTTAGCTGACACTTAGGTATACTACCCTGTTGTGTGAACCCTTCTCTTTATAAAGATGACATTAATTTCTAGATAAAATTTTAAGTCAATCATTAAAATTTCTTTCTGTCCTTGGATATTTCGTGTACTGTAGTTTGAGACTTACGGCTAAATAGTGAACTTATTGTAGAATTGCAATCTCATTCAATCGCTATTGATAGTCATCAGCCTTCATCACAAAAATTTGAGTTAAATAATAATAATTGTTTTATAATTATTGTACTTTTATCATTCTTTTGTTATAAAAATTAGTTATGTATTTACGTTGTCAATTGTCTTTATGTTTGCATAAAATTTACTTCCATTTATTGATAAATCAGAAACTTTTATGAAAGATTGGGGCACAATTTTGATGCAGCAAAAATGTTAAAAAGTTAACACGATTTGATGATTGGTTGGATTATGGAGCTTTGTATTCTATGGACCCTTTAAAAAAATAACACTCTCCAACCAGGTGGGTCTACCATGTTACATTACTAAGAAGGTCTACCTAGTAGCACAGTAGTATTATTGGTACCTTAAGGAGAGGGGAGATGACCTTGTGTTAATTGAGAAATTTATGGGTTTTGGTCATAATAGAATAATAATGTTAATGTTAATGTGAATGGTAGTTTTTATAGGGTTAACCCTGTTGACTACCTGGATCTACCTTTTCACTACCATTATCTACCATGTTAACCCTAGTTGGAGGGAGTTATTTTTTTCAAAGGGGAAGTTCACTATCTAGCCGTTACAATAATGTATCTATGGTTGAGACTGACTTTGAGCATAAAGCTTAGTCAAGACGAAATTTATTTGACAAAAAAACTTTGATGTTACGTTACTAATATATGGCAATATATGAATGCCAAAGTTTTATTTTAAAGAAAATTTGATAGTCTGGACACAGTTTTTTGAACAGAAATATATTTTGTTGATGACTTTAATAATTCTTGATAAAGGTTACATGTTAATGTAATTTTGTTGTACCTCCTCCAGACCCTCTTGAGGGGATAAAAACTCCCATGTAATCTGACACTTAACTGTAGTTTTACCTGCCCTCATGTACATATACATTCTCTTCATAATAATGACATTAATTTTAGATAAAATTAAATGTCATTACAATTTTTCTTTTCCTCTTGTCGTTCTTGGGAATATGATGTAAGCCGAGACTGGGTTAACTGAATTCCTATGAGTATAATATACAGGAATATATTTTCTTTAAATATTAATTACTTTAATTTTATATAAAATAAAATAAAATTTTGTAAGTTCATTCTGTCAATTGCAATATCATATAAGACAAGTCTAGGTTACCTAAAGTCCAATGAGTATAATATACAGAAATATATTTTCTGGATGTTATTGACATTAATTCTTGATAAAAATTTGAAGTCATAATTTTCTAAGTTCCTCTCACCCTTCTTGGGATTAACATGTAAGTCAAGTCTAGGTTACCTATATCCTAGGAGATAATGCTACAGAAATGTTCTTTTGATATAAATACATTAATTCTAGATAAAATCAAATGTTATTGCCAGTTTATCCAGTCCTTCATGAGGAATACCTCTCTCTGTCTCATGTAAACCAAGACTTAAGGTGATCTCTGTTTCATGTAAGATGTTTCATGGGGATGTATACAAATTTTCTCAGTAGTAATGACATTAATTTTTGATAAAGAATGTCATATTTATGTTGTCAATTCCTTCAACTCTTCATGGGGAATAACCTCTACAGTATCTGTCTCATGTAGACCAAACTTAATGTGGTGTACAAACATATTTACTTAATATTAATGTCATCATAATTTTCTAAGTCCTCATTGGGAATAGCATGTAAGTCAAGAATAAGTCCTAGAATATAATGTTCAGAAATATGTTTTCTTGATACCAATGACATTAATTCTTGGTAAGATTAAATATCACCTCCTACAGGTACCGTCATGGGATATAAACTCTCTAGTTTATGTAGGCAGGCAAAAAATTGTGATGTATAAAAATTCTCTCTGTATTAATGACATTAATTCTTGATAAAATTAAATGTCATGACTATGTTGTCAATTCCTCCAACTCTTTATGGGGAATAACCACTCTATGTCTTATGTAAACCAACACTTTAAGGTGATGTACAAACATATTCACTCAGTATGTAATCATAATTTTCTAAGTCCTTGTTTGGGAATATCATGTAAAGCCAGGATAAATCTTCAAAGATTATGTCCAGAAATGGTTTCTTGATACCAATGACATTAATTGCTGGTAAGATTAAATATCACCTCCTGTACTTCATGGTATATAAAAACTACGTTTTATGTAGGCAAATTCAATTCAATAATAAAATAAAATGTCTCGATATTAATTAAATTAATTGTTGATAAAATGAAAATTGATTTTGTCAGTTTGTCCAGCTCTTCATGGGGATTATACTCTTTCTTCATGTAATCAAAGACTTAGATGATGTACAATAATTATCTTAAAATTAATGACATTAATGCTAGATAAAATACAATTTCATAATTTGGGCAGTTCCTCTTGTCCTTCATGGGGAATATACTCTCTCTTCATAATCCAAAAACCTCTTTCACACAGAACTGTAAACTGGAAATATTGTTGTAATTCGCAAATACCGGCTTTAGTGTGAAAGAGTTCTATCCCTTTAATGCCAGCAAAGTGCCGACATTCGTTAAACTGCCTCAGACCCTAGACAAATTACTGTTATATTACCGTCACTGCCTTAGGCTGGATGTGTATATGTAATTTTACACCTTTCGCTCAGACCCTTTCACACAAGAAACTGTCATATTACTGGAATTTGACCTTATGTGTGAAAGGGTTTAGACTGGCAATAATGCTAGCATGGTTATGGGAACATTGCGGTATTTTCTGTGTGAAAGGGGTTAAAGAGTAACATGATGTAAAATGAAATGTCATGGTTTTGCCAGTTCCTCCGACCCTGCAAGAGTGTGTAAAAACTTCCATATAAACTGATTGGACTTCATTGGATTACCTTGTGCTGATGATGTACTGTAAAATATTGTCCTTATGCCTGTTAAATAACATTAATATAGATATATTTATGTCATTGTAAGTTCCTACTGACTGTGATTTTGTGTTGAATTTCTTTTGGATGATCTAATAGTAAGGTTTGATGATGTAAATATACGTATATAGACTACCAACACAGCTTAATCAGGAATGGTGATATGATACACTGGAAACCTTCAATGTCGTAGTGCCATCCATCGCCTTTTCAGGAATACCTGAACATAAATAATAGGGGTGTCATGCTCGTTCAGATGTTATTGTAAAAGTTTAGCAGCTCATGTCCACCAACATTTCTGTTTATAGTGTTTCCATGTCTCTTTTAATCTTGATAGATTTCTTAATACTTTTTTGTCTATCTAAGTTGATTCTTTAGTGGGAATCTTTGTATTCCATTTTTGTAGGTGTGTGTTTAGTGGTTATATAGTCTTTCCTAGGCATACATTGGTTTTCTCTCATAAACAATATTTTTTTTTACATTATACATGCACAGATTCCATAATAAACTATGCCCCAAAGACTCCATGCAATTTCATGTGTTGCTTCATCCTGCCCTTTGAACAAAAATAAAGCCATTCTTTGAATAAACCATAAGGCATTAACATCAACAGACAGGGTAATTATATACTACCTTAAAAGCTAGTTCTCTGTGGGTAGGTCTCCCTAGTAATTTAACATAGAAGGCCTACCTAGTCAGAGGGTGTCATTTTTATTCAAAGGGACCTTTCATAGAATATTGTACTTTACATGGGGACAAGCAGTTGTCTTCATGAAATAAGTCATTCGGCGACCTAGCCCTCAATAAACTTGGGTTATATTATCTCATCATATGTAATGGGATTTATGTAATGTTTCACATATATTTAAACCTTGCAATATTTTCATTGGTCTATAAGTTTGTTGTTCAAGTGTTCTTGGATTCACTCCAGATGAACACGGTGCTAGTAGTCCAGAACTTGATGCAGTCAGGGATCTGTTTATTAATATATCCTTGGTATGGTAAATGCGAGCCAAAGGAGTGGCCAGCTTAATGTTCATTTGTGAAGATCTTATTGTAGAGGTCATAATGACATTACTTAAATATTTAAATGTTATTTTAATTGTGATTTCCTTGACCTTTTTTTGGGATATATACTCCACAGGGGGAAAGATGTAACTTCTGAAATTGGTAAATTTGTGAAGATGTTATATTAAACACATTGATATATTAATGACATTATTACAAATAATTAAATGTCATTTTAATTTTGTTAGATCCTCTTGACCTTTTCTTGGGATATTATACTCCACAGGGGGGAAGGAGTTAACTTCCGAAATAGGTACATTTGTGAAGATCTTATATTGTAGAAAACATAATCTATTTTATTAATGACATTATTAGGTATACCTAAATGTCACTTTAATAGTGTTAGTTCCTTTTGACCTTTCTTGTGACATTATACTCCACAGGAGATACTTTCTTAAAGTAGGTACATTTTATATTTAACCAAAACATAATCTCTTGGTAATAATGACATTATTTTAGATAAACATAAATGTCATTATTTATGTTTTAAGTTCCTGTTAACCTTCTTAGGGAGTTTAAAATCTCTTGCGACTCAAGACTTCCTTTTTAGCTTGACATTCTCTAACACATTTAATGTACACAGAGTACATACAGTAACTAGGGTTGTCATAAAGATGTAATGTAAAAGAACAGATTTCTGGGGGCTTTGATTCATAATTTATTTTATTTATTCAAATTTCAACCATTTGAAATACAATGATAAAAGGCAAGAAGGATTAAATGGGTGCTGAACACCTATGCTAGTTGGTCGACCCCAAAACAGACAATAGACCGAATTAGCGACTTTGTTTATCTGGTTTCGTGGGTATTTTTATAATAGATGGCGCTTTTTTATACTTCACTGTGTTAAAGGAGCTGAAAATGGACAACTTTAAAGTTAATGTATTTGTATTTTTTCGTTGGTAACTCATTCTGAACCATTGGAACACATTCATAAATTATTTTTTTCACTAGCTATGCTTGTAAATTGGAATTAATTAAACCCATCAAATTGGTTGATAACTATGATACACAAACAGTGCTGATCCGCTAGTGCACACAGCGGCTTAACTCTCCTGAGTGGATCAACGGAGTTCCAACTTTTCGCCTAGCTTAAATTATGGTTCCTTTTAAATGTAAATTAAAACCAGATCAACTCTGTTCTACTTAATCTGAGACTAAGATTATTAATATTATTAGTTTTATTAATATTTCGATTTTATTAAAAAACCATAACATAAATCTATTACAAATATTGTCCTACGGGACTATTTTAAGGAAGATGTTTACTAATACTTTAAATATGATCATACTTGCTAAATTCAACAGGCCATCGCTATAATTCAGTCTATCATACCGTCTCCAAAAAACTGACCAACAGCATACATTTTCAAAATTAAAATAATTTAAATGAATAAGTTTAAAAATAATTTAGTAATTTACTCTTTTTTTTAATGAACTTTATACAAATTTTAATTATGAATTTCAATGGGTAATTTGTTCTATGAAAATATTGCGAACCTATAGCCTAATACTTCCAGTAGGATTGTAGCTTTAACCCTTTTACTGCATGCCCCCGGTACTACAACCGAGGATAATGAAATGTTGTTAAACGGCCTACTACCAGGGGTATGATAAATCGTTATTTTAACATACTTGGCTAATTAAAAAAAATATCCAGAGATTGATAGGAAATTTAGCCCCTCCCTAAAATATAGGGCTTTTTTATGATGTCGGAGAGATGCCCTACAACTTGAAAGTGTTAACAGTGCACCCATTGAGAGCACCTGTTGACGTCTTGGCTTCTGTAGCATCTCAATGTTTCTTCATTTTACTTAACCCTCGGCCACTTGGCCGAGGGGAAGGTTTCTGTGTTTGTTTTATTCATTCTGTGATCTGTACTTAGAGGACGACATTCTCAGAGTAAAATGTACTTACCCAGCAGTATAGTTTCTGTCTGATTTTATGTTATGACTTAATGCAACACACTAGCAAGTAAAGAAAAAGTAAATATTTATTTTTAAAGGCTTTCTAATTGCAGCTTTAATAAACTTTTTGTTATAATAGTTACCATATGAAGGAAGGCAAATTAATAAGTGAATATAAAATGAATGACATTTCTCAACAGTACACAGCAGTTTACGTCTAACGTCAGTTTATACCTGTTGCACCTTCTTCACTACCTGGTGATTCAGCACATAAGTTCACCTTTATAGATGTGCCTGTTGACCTAAATATTATATCAGGCCAATATGCATGTCAGTTATTTGCCACACTCCCTACAGCGACAGCGATAATTATCAATTTTAGGTTAAGGTAATTTTCAAATTTGCTTTATATGGCAGTTTTTACTACTGTGCAATAATTGTAATCCTTTGTCAATATCAACTGCAGTCAGTCTTTTTTTTCATATTTTTATTACATTCAAATTAAAATCACATAAGCAATAATTCCGCTACATTAATGTAAAAAAATTGAGAGTAAGTCTCATAAATTCTAGTTTTTATTTATTATTTTTTATTCAGGTATAAAACATACAAAATAGCAGCCATTGGCTGATGAAGTTTGTTTACAATCCAAGTACATTAAAATATGAAACATAGGCATATAATGTAGAAAAAAGATATAAAAAATTAAAAAAAATATCCACATTCATTAAAATATATTAGCATAATTTTATAATTTTAAAATTCTAACGTCTAAAAATCTAATATAAAATTATTATTACTACCAGTATCATTATTATTACTATTTAGAAATTCTATTACTATTATTATTTATCATTTTATGTACAGTTAACTAATATATAAAAATTGTAGTTGGAAATCTATAAAATTGTTTTACAGCGATTTTAATTCTCTGCAAATTTATACAAATATTTGTTGCACACAGCACAAGAAATAGTATAAATTTTGCGGTCCAGCATGATTTGAATTTTATCATTAATTTCTGATGTGTAACGATTCAAAACGCTGTTTCAAATCGGCGTTTTTGGAACAATGATGAACAGGCAAACAGGCTTCAATGCAAATTTAAATATGGATTTCATTAACAAATAAGGGAAATTGGAAGCACGCACAACATTTATTACATACGGTATCATGGTTTTATTCTTAAAATATTTTGCTATCATAAAAAAAAAATCAGATATGGCAAAAAAAATTCAGAGAAGCATGGCGGTTTAACAAATATATTTTTATTAGCATAACTGTCACTGATTAGAAGCATCTTTTATATGTGGCATACTCAGAAATTCCAACCTTAAAGTCTAAAATTCGGGATTTTTTTCAAAGTGCGCCCTCTATCTTAAAATACTGTGCCTTCTATTGTGTTTTATGACGGAAGGGCTGAAAAAACAGGCTAGCAAGGAGTTAACTAGCACCAATTACGATAAATTTAGAACGATGTACACAATTATTTATTTTAAAAGTATTGTATTTATTAATTAAATATCATTCTAAGCCAAATTATAGTGCTAGAACATAAACATAAATTTTAACAAAAAATCAGGATACTGTTTCAAAAAATCGGGAGACTGTTAAAATTTCAGGTGAATCCCGAATAAATCAGGAGGGTTGGAACCTCTCCTTCTACAGTACTTTTTACATTCTATCAATGGTGGCAAAAATTAGGGAAGGTCAGCAGGGGCAGATGCAGACTTTTTTAAAGGGGGACGGTTGAGAGTGAAAGTTTTAGGGGGTACGGGGGATGATCCCTGGGAAATTTTGGTCTTTAGATGTCCGGAAATGGCCTCAGGGACGTTTTAAGGTATCAATTCTTGCTGAATATTTTCGTTTTATAAACAATATGTAATATTGATATATTTTACTTTCCAAAAGTGGGGCCGGGGTCGGCCCGGCCCCTCCTTAAATCCGTCGCTGGGCAGTGATGCTTAACAAGTATATATATATTTTTTATTTTGGCCTATTACTATCAGTGAACAGAAGCATCTTCCAGACATGGTCTACTTTTGCTTTGTCTGTAAACTCGTTGACCTCTTTTATGCTGACCTGATAGATAATTGTGATTGACAGACACACGGGAATACCAAAATGAAAGTCTTTTTACAAACTTTTGCTTTTTAAGATAATTTTATGACATTTTTGTATGTATTATATATTTTGTTTCTGTTCCATCTTTTAACTGCTTTTACAATTTAATTCTTACCATTGGCATTGTTTAAGAATAACATGTGTTTTCTAAATATATAATTGAATGAAATCGTCATGGCTCATCATATATGTATTTTTTCGTTCCTTTAGTCAACAATTTAAAAAAAAAAATTGTTTTTGACAATCAGCTGTAAGGAGGGTGGAATTTGGAATTAAAATGTTACAATTTTATTTCTTAGAAAGTCATATCTGCAAAGTGGAGTGTAAAATGCAAAGAATCTTTTGCGTTTTCAGCAGAAATATTCATAAATTGGCGATTGAAATAATAGTTAAGCGTATATTTTTTATTCAAAATTTAGCATTATTTCAGAGCATTGGTTAACAGGCCAAAATTACAAATTTATTTAAAATTCTGATTTCCAGTGTTGAAGTGTTCTTAAATCAAGGAATAAAAAGACTTAAGAGCCAGGTATACTCTTGGATATAAATCCAAGCCCATAGTTTTAATTCTTTTTCTGTTTATATACAATAATTATCATGTTTTTAAAGTACATTTTGTGTTTTTCAAAATCATTCAAAATACAGGCAATAAAAATATCATCATTAGTTCAAAGCGATCTTCAGTGTGCTTTTTTATATATATACATTTTTGTGATGAAACCTCAAAAATTAAGTTTTTTAGAAGAGTAAACTCTGTTTTCTTTTATATTTTTATGAGCAGGATTGGGAACGGCTGTACTTGCGACCTGACTATTGGGACATTTTGAAAGAAGATTCTGATATTGAATCGGTATTTATTTAATGTTTTTAATTTAAAACCCATATCTAGAAAATTGTGTAACAATTGTATATGATTACATAGAACATAAACATGTCTATACTCACATAATAGAGAGATTGTGAGGTAATTTTGGAATCTCTATGGCCAAGTATGCTAAAGATCAGATGAAAATGAGGCCTGAGGATTACGAAAGAACTGTCTTTGTTGATTTTCCATGTGAATGAGCTGAAGAACATGCATAAAAAAACTGCTGTATGAGGCCCTTGAATAGTACTTTTTCAATTTGCGAAACCAGTATTGTATGCAGTACTATGGAGGCCATCATCTACAGCACCAGACAGTACTGCCGGTACTGTAGACGACAGCCTGCACAACATCCGTTAATTTGCCATTTTGCACGATTAAGTACTATTGGAAAATATAACGCATACTCCAAGCAATGAAATACATGCCATCGTGACAGGATTCAATATTTCAACATAAATAATGTCATCATCAAGAATATTCCTGATGATGACATAATTTATGTTGAAATATTGAATCCTGTCACAATGGCGTGTATCTCATTGCTTGGAGTATGCATTATACTTTCTTACTTGAAGTTGATTAGTGGACCTTTCAGATAACTACTGTTGATATGAAGAATTTTTAAGTAAGAAAAAGTAAAGAAAGCTGTAATACTTATAAAGCTTCATGAATTGGTGTTAATATTTTTTGCCGGTATTTGCAAGAGGAGGACCTGAGTTTTAGTTTTGAAGAATTAGGTAGATGTACAATAGGCCTAGACAAGTATAAGGACCTGACAAATCTAAACTTGCGAGTAAACTCATCTATTTGAATAATAATTATAATATTAAATACCTATATTTGAGGGATACAAAAAAATATTGTACTCGCTGTAGAAAATATTTAACTCGTCTTCGACTTGTTCAATGTTTTGCCACAGCTTCTACAGTATTTTTGATATCCCCTTCAAAGGCATTTAATGTTATATAATTTATTCCTCCACTGATTGTTTTATATTGTAGTTCTTCGAAAGTAAACTTTTATATGATTTCATTGCAGCCATGTCCTGATGTATATAGGTTTCCATTAATTTCACCATTGTATGCTAAACAAATGATAGAAGAGTTAAATGCATATGGACAATGGTCTTCTGGTGAAAATAAGGTAAGTTAATAACATCACTATGTTGCTACAGGCATTCCCTTTGAAAAAAACAACTCTGTTAACATGGTAGATAATGGTAGTAACAAGGTAGTTTCTAGGGTTAACTCTATAAAAAACTACCATATACTAGCCTTGTTGCACATCTATTACATGTAACATTAGTTATTCATTATAACCTAAACCCATAAATCTTTTAATTAAAATGTAAGCTCTCAAGGGAGACTACAAAGGCTATTGTCAGCAATGTAGTAATTTAAGATGGAACACATACAAAGTTAGAGAATTTTTTTTCAAAGGGTTTACAACAAATTCCCATTCTTTTCTGTTCTTTGCTCCTCTTTTTCCATGTAATGCCTTCTTAAATTCGTAAATCTCCTCCAACCTTCTTTGTTTTTTGTACACAATCCTTTTTGTAGTTGTCTATCCTTTTGCTATATGACCTACCCATCTACAAATAAACACAAAAGGTTTACAGCACTACATTTAGCATAGATTGTAATTCATACAAGTGTTCTGAATGACATAGTTTGTGAATTATTGTTTTGTGATCCTTAATCCAAAGAATGAGTAACCAGTCCTCAAAGGCTAAATAGCTCTGAATAGAAACAAATATTTAAAAAATACTTTAATTTATTAATTAGATGAATGAATATTGATCTTCTCATTGTAGGTAAACATGTTTATTATAATTAAAACTAGATATAAGAGTTAAGGTACTGAGTTTAGATAAACGAAAATAACAATAAGAATAATAATAGGAAGTACATGGATAATAACATTTACAAGAATAAAACTGGTTCAAAATATAGCACATGTGACAACATTTAGCATTGCTGAATCCATCTGTTGGTTTAAAAAGCATGACATAATTCTCATTCTGTTTGTGTACAGAAAAAACAAACTGTTGGATGGAGACATTAACAAAATAAAAATATTTATATATAGGTAAAAATGTATTTATTTTAGTCCTAATAATTACCCATTGACAGAAAATAATTTGAGAAAATGAACTAAAAATGATAAGAAATGATTGAGAAAGTACGCAAAATGTCCCTTGTGCTAAAACTAACATCAGATATGAAACTTAAGTCTCCAGACCTTCCTTGAAATACGGTCTGAGGAATGAAAATGTTGTAAACCCAACGGTGAATGACACACCTGAGAGACAGTGTGGACAGGATGTGTATTACAATACTTACCTGAGTTTAAATGCATTGGTGCAAAGGTCATTTGTGAGGCCTCACTACAAACTGACAGAGGTCCCAAGTTTAAGAAGTGAAAAATCAGGAGATTTATGTTGGCTGCTTTGTCGATCAAATTTGCGTGAATGCAAATGTGCGATGCGTCACAATAAAAAACAGAACACAGAAAAAGTACATAACAATGTAAAAATATCTGTATTATGTATATAAATTGTATTTAACACTGAGCAGAGCTGGTATTTTTTGAAGGGACAAATGATTTTGCTCCTAGGTCAAGACCTACTCTGAATATTTTTGGGGGACACTTGAAATTTTTAGGAGAAAATGTATTTTTTCAGGAGGGCGGCAGATGACTCAAAAAATCAGGAGACCCTCACAATTTTCAGGAGACTTGGGACCTCTGAACTGAGTCTCATTGTAGGAAAATCCAATTTGAGTTATTAGTACCTTCTATTAAAGCATAATATAAGATGTAATCTATACTTTTAAATGACATTCATTGGATATGTAGTTCCAAAGATATGATCATTTGAAGTGTTTATGTATAGAAACATGATTTTGAGAAAATCACCCATAAAACAATCGAAAAATACACAATTAAAAGAATATTAATATCATAAAATATGCATGAAGGACAATTTCCTGCATGAAAACTGACCTGAAAAGTATATTTTATTGGAATATAATAAGTACCATAGTACTCAAAATTAATTAAAACTAGATTTCTCAAAAATTTGACTTCAAACTTACTGTATTATCTCAATTTGATGTCACCTACGTTGTGACTCATTTTGTGGTGAGACCTCACATTTGTTTTATTAATAAATTTGAGAATTCTATGTAGTAATTTCTCCTGAAAACCAACCACCTTTTGGTTCATCTGTTTTGTTTGATTTTTGTACAGCTTGATTTAGGGAGATTCCACTTATGTTTATGGTTGTGAGAATTTACAAAAGGTTCCATTTGGTGTGAAGCATCATGGTTTATGGGACATTGTGATACTATTAGAAATGAGAAAATTGGAATTTTCATCAATTATGTCAACATTTTTATATTCCTTTGAGCATCTCACTTATCCTTGCTCGATTTTTGCCCAAAGTTTAGTATGTGACAGATTAGAAAATTCTTTAACTGTACTTCATTAAGACACCACAGTCATCAAAATCTTTGTTTAAACTGACATCATCTGTGTGCAATTTTTGCAGGTCTTTCTAACTACTTGTCAATTTTAAACCATTAATGAACATAAACTTAGATCAGGGTTGAATGTCAAATGTCTTTGTTACATGTGCAAATGTATGAAAAAAATATTCAAAATTACTTTTTTATCAACCTAAAATATGTTTAAGGCTATTTAAAATCTTTCAAAAATGTACACCCATCCACATATTTTTGCATGTGCAACACCTAGGTAATTTTAGTTTACTTAGTTTTGTTTCTATTTTGCTCTCTTTTGTGAAATGACTGAATCTCATCTTTTCAAACTCAGTCTAAGGATGAATAGATTTTAGTTTCTTACATATTTTTAAAAATCTCCTATAAAACTTTACTATAAGTACTATCGCACAACAGATATACCACACTTCAAAGTGAACCTTTATACTTCTTATCAAACCTTAACTGCTTTTTAAAGTTTACTTAGGAATAAATCACATAATATAATTATCTACCAAACCCTTGAAAGCCTGTTTGCTTTCATCCGTTATAAGCATTTTTACTTGGAACTGAAAGTCTCTCAATACATTGCAAACTACTGTAATACAACCAAAAGCACTGTACTCCACATACTGACCACATAAAAACAAAATCTCAGACTAAAGTGCAGGGGCGGATGCAGACATTTGGAAAAGTGGGGGTCGGAAGGGGAGCCGGTAGAGAGACAAAGTTTTAGGTGGGTCCGGGGGCATGCTCCCCCGGGATATTTTGGTCTTTAGATGTTTTGTCCCTTTACAATTGTTATGTATTGTATTCCAAATATGACCAAAAATTTATTTTGATAAATCTAAAAATTAAGTTGGTCATTGCAACATGTGAAAGTATAATACATACTGCAAGCAATGAGATACATGCCATCATGACAGGATTCAGTATTTCAACATAAATTATACCGTCATGATTCCTGATGATGACATAATTTATGTCAAAATATTGAATCCTGTCATGATGACGAGTTTCTCATAGTTTGGAGTATGTACTTTCTTTAACTTGAAGTTGATTAGTTTAGTTAAAAATGATTTACCATGACTTTAACACTTCTATAAGGACTCTGGTATACAGGTAAGCCCACTAAATTGAAGAGAAATATCAGTCAGTGTGTGTTTTTGTAGACCTATATCAAAATATAAGCCCTCTAAACATGAACGTGGAATCCTGACATTAGTACTGGATTACAGCAGTAACTGCAGAGCAGAATAATTCTGACATTGTCCCTTTAAAATTAATTAAATTGCAATAATTGCATTGACTGTGGTAGTTGTACTTCAAATCTATAATTGTTGAAGTAACATAAACCTACAATACCACATTTACAAAAAAAAAACCAAAATTGATGATCATGTTCCAATTTAATTAATTAAAGAACAGCGTAATTTTGGTTTTTTTTTGTGTTTTCTATCTCATGGAATAAAATAGTTGTGTAATGCTTGCCTTACTTAATTTCCTAATACGGATATATCAAGCGTTCTTTAGAGGCTCTCCAAATTTGGAACAAGTTTCATTCTGTCACTTGATCCAATGGTTTTCATCACCTTTTAATGATATACAAATGTTAACGTGGGCCTCTAGAGGGCAACTGTGTAGAAAGAAGAAGCATTTTCGGTTCCTGTCAATCAGTTGGATATTTATTTTGTTTTAATATTTCAGTCTGTATACACAGGTGTTAGTGTCTGGAAGTTGTCTATGACATACAGTATTACAATAATTTAATCTAATAGGGTACTATTGGAAATATAATGACCCAAATTAATCTTTAGTGAATAAAAGATATTAAAATGACATGGTCCATTAATAATTTTTTTCAATACCATAAAGATGATTTTCTAGTGATTAATGTAGATAAGACAAAAGAAATGATAATTTACTTCTGAAAAAATACAACATGAACTATTATCCAAGCAATGATGTTGAGATTGTTAGTACGCTTAAATATTTAGATATTAATTTGAATGATATTTTGACTTGGTCCACACATTTTTACCCATTGATAAAAAGGATAAAAAGCCGACTTTACTCCCTGAGGAAAATGTTTACTTTTATTGTTGATAATATAATTTTCATATCGTTTTATAATGCTGCCATTTGTACTGTATGGTCGTAAAGTATAACTGAAGGTCTCAAGGTGCGAAAAGGGAATTTGGAAAATACCCTGTCGAACACTTCTAGTGCAGACTGCTCTTTCGGGGTTCCTTACCAATGCAATATCTGAAAACAGCATTTCTATAACTCATGAAAACCTATAACACCAATACAAGAGCTTACAGGCTTAAAACCCTTAATATACCCGATATGGTTCTAAGAATGAAATTTCATAGCATAATATTTGTTGTTAAATGTTTGCATTGTCTAAACGATCTTTTTGTTATAGATTACCTTGTCATAAATGACCGATATCCTGAATCACTCACCTTTAAACATGTTTATGCTAGAACTAATGCTTATAAATATTCCCTGTATGTGAATTTCCCGCGAATTTGGGAACTTATTCCTCGTGATGTTCGTAATATAGCCTTGTTCCACTTTGAAGGGTTTAGAAGGGAGCTCAAAAAAGTGATCAGTCATATTGAATTTTAACCATACTTTTATAACTTTTTACCATATTTTAATATCTTTTTAATTGCATTATATAAGTACTCTCAGTTGGGAAAGCCACTTGAGAGTGCAATTCTACGAATTGATTCACTTATACCCTCAGGTGCTGTTTGTACTTTAATTTTTATGTAATTGTTTACCATTTGTAATTATTTGTTTGTCTTCACCTGAAAATTGAATAAAATAAAATAAAAAAATAAAATACAATTGCAAACTGTACAATGGAAAGATGCATAAGTACTACAGTACATTAATTTTCTTTTTTTTTTCTGTAGGATCCTCGATTAGATGGTGGCTATGAGAACGTACCTACACGTGATATACACATGAATCAAATTGGCTTTGAAAAACAATGGTTGTATCTAGTGAAGACCTATGTAGCTCCAATTCAAGAACGACTATACCCAGGATACTATACAAAGGTATGGATGCTCCAGTCAATTGGAATATTTTTACATGATACACCAAAAAGGGCTGATTCACCCAAAAAAATTATCTTCCTTATATGTTTTAGTTTATCATAAAAAGTATATTCATCCCTGTTTATGAATTTTTACGATTCATTTTACCTATCATAATTATTGCTGAAATAGACAAAAATTGCTAAGTGGGGGGATAGTTCAAATTACAAGATGGAATCCCTATTCTATACAAATTGTCTGAAACGGGTGTTTTAAATAAATTGTGAAAAATCAACGGTCATCCTAAAAATATATAGAAAAATACTATTCTTGTGTGTTTTAACCAAAATTGTTTATATCTGATGTTTTTTAGTGTTAAGTAGCCATTTTTATATATTTTTTTTAATTCATAAGACTCAAGAGGAAAAAATCCTAAAATTTTCCAAATAGGGCTGAATATACTTTTTATGATTAACTAAAACATATAATGAATACTAATTTTTTGGGCGAACCTGCCCTTTAAGACAGAAGACTTGTTTTCAGTGGGTCCTCCAGGTTGTTACAGTCTTCCCACCTGTACCTTGAGTAGTGGAAATTTGTTGGGAAGTAACCTTGCGATGAACTAGCATCACCTCAATGGGGAGTGGCACTCTCTCATTCATTTCTTGCTACAGAAAAGCTCCAGACCAATGAACCTGCGGCTTGGAAGACCATTTATTGACTCGGTAAAAAGATAAGAATTTATGTCCATCATAAAAACATGTTGGAAATTCATGTTTCATTGACGTACACAGTAAAAATACATAATTAAAATTACAGTTACCAACAAGAAAAATTAAAAATATTGAATAAGAATTGCACCATATACTGTATTAAATTGTGAGGCCTACATTGATCTAATTGCATAACAATTATATAATCTTATGGAATTCGCTACAAATGAAAAGTTGTACCTGTCATGAGTTGAACGAGGAGCCCATATTCGAAGACCAGAATGCATGAATTCATATTGATTGTGAAATGGATGAGATTCATCTAACATAATTGGTTTTACTTTTTTACGGACATTTTCCTCATATAGTGCGCTAATCGTGATAATATCCCAACCAATACAACTTTAAAAATACCCTTTTTTCAATCAGTGCAATTGCCGCTTAGTCATACAGCAAAATTTGTACCAGATGACAATCCTCATAGTGTTATTAGAACAGGGGATGGTTTAACCTTTGGAATGCTATGCATTGTTTTTACTAAAATCTTTACTTTTAAATCTAGTGCAAATGTAGTCTAGTGATATGCTCAGACTCAATGATTAAGCGAAATGTAACATACACGACATATGATTATTTGTGTGTAAACTAGCCGGCGATAATCGTAAGTCGTTGGTCCTGAGCGTAACTTGTGCTTTCTGCAAACCCCAGATTAGGATTAGCTGTCTCGTGCACTTAAATAATTTTGACGTTGTGTTATGTGTTGAGCAATCAAAATTCGCAATCGGTCTACATTGACCAATTAATTATGGATGACTTGCCATAGGAAAAGCCAATGGCAGCAATTTTAACAATGCTTTAATAACTTGCGCTACATCTTGTATGAACACCGAAGTCGTTATAATGCCGATTAGCTTATGCCTTTCTTATGCTTCGCTCCACTTAAGCTATGAATCTTAACATACCTTAGTCTTCCAACTGACCAATCTCATTATGGGCTTGGAAAACCTGCATTATCTTTAGCATCTTTTACCAAGGAGTATAAATTATTATATGTCGATAAGGAAGAAAATCTGTAATAAAATTTTAAGGTGATTTTTTTTGACAGGCCCAGATGTTTTATGTCCGTGTTTTTTTCCCTCAGAAATATAAATGGACATGTTTATATCATCTATCCTTATTTTATGGCCTCACTGCCAAATTACATATGATTCACAATAGTTTAACACTTCAAATAAAATAGAAAATTAATTAAATTAATAATAAAAAAAATAATATTAAAAAAAACACATTAGAAGATGGAGCATTAAGCAAAGAAGTATGAATAAGAAAATTGTGAGTTACGAAGATCATAAAAAAGTAAATAAGGCACAGGACTGCTAGCAAATTGCAAACTATGGTACTTTTTAAAGTTATAATTCTGCCATGACATTCGAATTAGGAATTTGAAGTAAGAGATTTAGTAGAACGTTAAAAAGTTGTAATAGTTTGAGTAGAATGTTGTAGTAATCAGTAACTTTGTAGTGATACAGTAGGTTGTTTAGCTGACCAATTTTGTATGTCTATGAGCAAATTTGCTTTATCTATATTATTGTGTGCTATAAGGTAAAAATTTATCAGTTTTAATATGTCCTACTGATAAGATTAAAACTTTCTTCCATCCCTCTGGAGTATTAATGGGCGTCTATACAGTAGTAAGGGTAGAATTTGTAATTATTGGTTCATTCAGCTGAAAAATTCCATTGTATCTTTAGGCAAAACACTATCTATATTTTACTCCTTTCCCCAGGAGTATAAATGGGCTTCTGTATAGAATTAATGAAATTGAAAATTTTGAATGATATGTCATCACTTTCTCCCTATGGATGGATTGCACAAGTTTTAATGAATGACCACAGGGGTAAAACAGGCCCATTTCACTACTTAGTGTCTTTTCAAAAATTATTGGTAAACTTATGCATCAAAGATTGTATGACTACCTTACTAATCATAACATTCTATACGCTCACCAGTACGGATTTCGTCATAAGCACTCAACATCTCATGCTATTATAGATCTTCTTAACAATATTACTTCTGCTTTTGAAAATCACAAATTTTTATTATCTATATTCATTGATCTCTCCAAAGCGTTTGATCTCATTAATCATGATATTCTCATTCGTAAACTATTTAACTATGGCATTAGAGGTGTTGCGTTGAATTGGTTCACAAGTTATTTACTAAATCGTAAACAATATGTTAATATAGGTGCTTTCAAATCCTCAATTAAAGATATAACTTGTGGAGTCCCCCAGGGGTCTGTATTAGGGCCACTGTTATTCTTAATTTTTGTGAATGATCTGCCGAGAGTATGTGACACTCTTAAAGTTATATCATTTGCAGATGACACCACCCTTTTCTATAGTCACAGTGACCTGAATACTCTATTTAATACTGTTAATAATAAGTTAAATTTATTTACTGATTGGTTTACTGTGAATAAGCTTATCATTAATGTACAAAAGACAAATTATATCCTTTTCCATACTAAACAAAAAAAACTTGAGACTAGTAACTTTACTATTGAAATAAATGGTCGTAATATTGAACGTAAAAACAATACTCTTTTTCTTGGTATTTATATACAGGAACACCTTAAGTGGACCAATCATCATAATTTTATCTCTAAAAAAATATCAAAGGCGATCGGTATTATTAGTAA
>JAOTQE010058274.1:0-15094 GCA_025631205.1 Nesometra sesokonis | reverse complement strand
GTAAGGGTGGCACACACACTCAACCCCCATCGTGGGCAGCTGATGGAGCTCAAGTACAAACCAATAGATGAGTAAGGGTGGCACACACACTCAACCCTCATCATGGGCAGCTGATGGAGCTCAAGTACAAACCAATAGATGAGTAAGGGTGGCACACACACTCAACCCCCATCGTGGGCAGTTGATGGAGCTCAAGTACAAACCAATAGTTCTTGTGGCCATGACATGACTCTTAGGAGTAAAATCCAGTTCATCATGTTTCTGTATTAAACCCTATATAAGGATACATTACATCTAATTTTATGACACCCTCAACAACAAATCTATAAACAACAAAGACACATTCATAGGACTAGATTTTGATTCAGAAGAAACGGGTGATAAATCTTGAAGGCATATTGTGTTTTGTTGTCAGCGACAAACTTTCAAATTGGTGTTGAATTTCCGTTATTTCACATATTGTCTTTTATATTGATTACATTAAGGGAACAGAAGAATAATGACCATATAAATATAAAAATAGGAATGCAGAGGATATCTCGACAAGGCCCGAGTCTTCTGTAGAAGACTCTAGCAAAAATTATCTGAAATAATAATAAAACATTGGACATCTATCAAAATACTCTGAAATCAACAATAAACAGTACACAACAATGATGACAACCAAGGACCACAGACCTACGACCACCAATAATGATAACAGAAATAATAGATCACGATAACAGAAATAAAACGACTAATTATGGTAATAAACTTCACCGGACACATTTAAGTTTTTATTATTTTTTACCTCGAATGACTGAAAGCTAAGTCCAACTTGTTGATCTTCCGGCATCAAAATCTTCCAAACACATTCTTTATTTGGTCTGTAGTCATCTGGATAGTTCGGACTTTGAAGATTACCATTTGACCTGCCAATAATACTGCCCCCACAGATTGCTGTAAACATCACACGATAATCAAGATTAATATGGTGCACAGTATTCCAAGATGTTAATTATTAAAATATGATCATTTGCACATTTGTAAATTCTCATCACAAAATGAGTCTCATGGTTAGAAATTCAGAAATGTAGAGCATAATAAGCTGTAATTTAAAATTTTAAATCAAATTACATTTCTAAGTTAAGCTGACCAAAATATTTGAACATTTTAAATTTTAATAGAAACATGGTTTTAAGAAAATCGCTCAGAAAGCAATATAAAAATTATCAATTAAAGATTAAAATTTTCTGACCTATTATGGTGGTTATCTCAATTTGATGTCACTTACGACGGAACTCATTTTGTGGTGTGACTGATGAAAGACAAAAGCAAACCAAGGTTTTAGATTGATTGCAATTTTTATACAGTTATCTCTCCCAAAATCCACTTCCAGAAAACAGATTCGTGTTAATATGGACCTTTTTAATGCTCCAAAACCATGAAACAAATGCAAGCCTAGGTAAACTTTACTGTCTCAAAACTTAACGTTCCAGATACTAAATCTAACTGGACAATTAGAAGTGTGGATAATTTGGAAGAGTACATTTATTAAGGAAAAACAGAATAAAGTATGACAATTTAGATGTAGAAATGAGCTGATACACATTCCAGAGAAAAACACCTGAAATGTTATTATGTGAAAAAGATGTATGCTGAGCATTGCCAAATCTGTTTTTACATTTCTATTTGCTTATATATTGTATTTATGAAGGCTCTGATGGAGGCTGCACTAAACTAAATGTACAGCAATATGGCTGCATTACCAAAATATGATGCACTGAGGTGTAATAATGCATAGTGTAAATTTAGTGAACTTAGCACCAATACTTATCTTATAAAACATGCAAACAAAAATTTAAACCACAGTGTTGAGGTCAGATGGACGGATGTGCAGATGGACAGATGGATATATGCACAGACGGATAGCATTCGACAATTAATTTACATAACACATTTAAAGAAATGATACCTTCATAACTGGCTGAGAAGCCTCGACTGTAATAGTGTTCTGTCCGAACCTTGATCCATAGTCTACTACTAGTTGATATGAGAGGTGCAGGAAGACGTGAGCCACAGAAACGACCTACAAGCACAAAATTGTAGAAAAACAATCAGTTTTGAAGGGTTTTAGCATATGTGCATCCAAAGGACATTAAACAATAATTAAATAATAATAATATCTAGCCACAGCTCATGCATAAATTCTTTTTTATTCATTCCTCCTGGTGTATTAAAACTTGACATTGCAGTAAATTATTAATATAAAACAACAATCTCCTGCGAGATCTGGGACAACCATTTTTACACAGTGCCGCTTCGATCATGTTTTGAGACCACAAACCAGTGATGTTTGTAGGAGTCTCAATTGACACAATTTTAGAGAGATTTTAAATATTCTTGGGTGTCCACTGGCATTAAGCCAGTATTTTTGCCTATCCTAATATTCCAATTACAAAGAAGGCATACCAATCTCCCTTAATTTCATGCACCTGGCTGAGGTATATATTTCAATATGACCTGGCTGCTAATTCATTACTTGTTGTTGCATTTGACAGTGCAGACTGGCATTGCCTAAGCTGATCCCACTATTCTTGGTAATACCCTAGCTGCACTGATGAGGCCTAGTGAGGACGTACTGTCTGCAGATACAGAGACGTATTTTCATTAGATAATTTATTTTATTAATCTTATTCTGATTTTCTCTACTGTTACGTGTAAACATTAAATTTTGAATTATATGGCCACCATTTTCATGGGCTTGTCCCAATCCCTTAACATATACATATATAAACAATGATATCTGTTACAATTACTGTATATAACATTATAAAGCTACATTTATATGATTATTTTTTAAAAATTGTAACTGCAAACTGCATATCACTAATTAGATGCTTACACAAAAATTGCAGGAGCATTTAACTTCAATCTATTACTAGGCTATTATTGATCAAAAAAGGCAATGTTAGATTTTTTAAGTCATTCGGTATGGCACTTATACTGTGATAACTTGTTAATGATTCTGAAAGTTTTATTTGATATTTCAGATCTAGTTACAGATGATATTGCTCATATAGTTCCACAAAATATATACAAAAATTTACAGTGATTAATTAATGTCAGTAACCATGGTAGCTGTAATATCAGAAGGGGTACAAAGGGCAGATCAAGTGCCAGGCTGTATGACAGGTTTATGGCAACAGGAAAGAATGAAGAAAGGAAATGAGAGGTCCTACCTTGAAAGATGAGAGTTGTGTAAGGTTATAGAAGCATACACAGAGAGGACTGCACTATTTTGGAATGAGAGTACCAAGTATAAAAGTTGAAATAACATTATCATATATAGGTTTTTTGTTTAGATTTACCTAGCAGGTCTGAATAGCGCCAATGACCATCACGCACTTCTACATAATCATGCCAACAATCATTTGTCTGAATAATGTCAAAGCCTGTAAAACTAAGTCTGATGAGTTCTCCAGGAGTGACAGATATTCGCCATTCACAATACTCATTCTGATTTGCATTCGGCCAGTTAGGAGATGAGAAGTTTCCTGCTGTGTCTTGTAGTGTTCGACCACATTCTGAAATCACAATATTTATTTATTATAAATTATTATAAAAATTAAAAATAAGTTTAATAAATAAATAAATAAATGTGGGTATGTTGATAATCATGTGTGGTAAACAAAATTAAACAATTACCTTTATCCTTGTTTCCATAACTGTTAAGTGTGTTTTTTTTTTCTTTTTTTTTAATGTTAATGTCTGACCTGCTACGAGCCTGTCTAAATGCTTCACATTACTACCTCTGGTCACTGAAACAAATGCCTACAAAGCAATCCATCTCAAGTACCCACTTATATTCCTGGGTGTAGAGAGGCAACATGGATAAATTGTCTTACCAAAGAACATAACCAACCAACCAGAGGGTGGTGAGAGGCAACATGGATAAATTGTCTTGCCAAAGAACATAAACAACCAACCAGAGAGAGCATAGAGCTGCTGAATTTGTGACTGGAAATCTGAAATGCAAAAGCTGTGAGCTCCCGACTTTGTAATTGAAAGTCTGAAATGCAACTGCTTGCCAACTGCATTTGAGAAATAAACATAAACAGAGTAATTTCTGCATCCTATTCAATATGTAAGTTGATATACTCTATACTTTATAAATACAGTATGTCATTAATGCAAAGCATAGTTAATAAAATTCTAAGGAAATCAAATCAGGAACTCGGTAATTAAACTAATATTGTTCTCCATAAAATTGTATTTTCTTACATTGTTAAGTAAAATGCAAGGAGTGTTCCTGGTCACTTAGCCTCTTTCAGCACTCATAACTTACAAACAGGGGATAGTACATGTCCTATAACATTTTGGAGGAACTAGAGTATACTCCAAAGATTAAAACAACTACAGTAAACTTTCTAAAAACTCTTCACACACGGAACATTCATTAAACCATTCCTGTCCAAATGGATGTGTTCGTAGCCCTAAAATTATGAAACCTGTCTGGTTTACTAAAAATATTGTGGAACTCTGTCCAGAGAGTAGATAATTTAATTAAATTGAATTATACATAATAGTACTGTTAAAAAAACAATCATACTGAATTAAAAAGTAGTAATTCATTAACTTGAATAAAAGATGGATTAGTATTGTATCAATTATTTAATTTATTTCAAATAATTAAATAACATCAGTAGTTAAAATTTGTGTTTGTGTATCCTGGGCACAAATTGATAACAGTTGGATTCAACAGACTTACTAGCAGTTGCTTAACCCAAGTTGAAAAATAAATAAAATATATAAATAAAAAAACCAATGTGGGCATAACTAAACTTGACGAAACATCATGGATGATCAGAAAGTGGTCAACTTTGATAGTTATAAAATGATTACTGATATTAAAATATGATTTACATACGTGGGCAATTATAGAGTTTATTAGCCTGTGTGATGTCACCAGAACTAAGCTGTTTACGTTGACCTATTTCAGGTCGTTCACCTCCTTCAGGATCTTTGCGTGGTAGGATGGTGTCCAGCCATATTCCACGTGAGAACGTATTACGAGCATAATGCATAATACTGTAATAATCATACGGCTCACTTAGACTATCAACCTCTTCGGCTGATAATTTGTGAAAGTTGTACTCTTGTCCTTTAGAAAAACAAAAAAAAAAATTATTAATTTATAGCAAAATGAATACTCATATATGACAATGTATTCATTAAAAGTTACCTGTCACTTTTAAAATATATGATAGATGGAATGATTAAATAATGAATCTATGACCCAAGACCGAAGATTGTAGTAACTATGAACTGTAGGATAACTGCATACAAGGCTGATGGATGGGTATTATTATTATAACTTTTCTATGCAAGTTGTGGTATCTAATACCCCATTCACACTAGCATTACCATGCAATTGGCTATAGCAATTGCAACAACAAATCTGCAACTGGCTGTAGCAATTGCAACAACAAATCGCACCCAATCCACTGGCGGCAATTTTAAAAATGTTTATCACTTTTGCTACACTTGTATAAGAACAGCTTGGTTATTATGCCGTAGGTTAGTTTACGCCTTGCTTACGCTATGCTCTGCTTGAGCCATGAATCTGAACACATCCTTAGATAACCTCTCTACAGGTGGTTTTCAACTATTAAAACCTCATTATCCTTAAAGATAATCCAATGACATTGCACAATAAATAGCTTACAGACCAATGAAGACAGTGAAAGAGTTAAGATGTAAAAAACACACACTATCCCACTAATCATATTGAGATATTGTAATGTTAGTTTATGAAAGGCTTTGTAGCCTAATGTCACTGCTGTTATTATTTTTGTTTTCATGTAAGCTATTGTAATGTAAACTAAGAGAATTTAAAGATTGCATTTTGCAACTTAACGTTTACTTGAGCAAAACAAAATGACCTGCTTTTGATATGGCTTTAGTGCTTGAAAGTTCAATACTACCACAGCACTACAAAATATTCATATAAAACTACTTTTTATTTATTATTTTTTCAATTTCCATGGGATATACTTCTTTAAGATAAAATCAATTGAAGCCTTAATATCTAATAAAAGTACAATCCTGTATAATCTATTTCCAAATCAAAATGGTGTTTTGATGTAAAAATGTATAAATATTGAAAACAAATGGATTATAAATGTAGTAGCCAGCATGTGGTTTTCAAAGAAGACTGTGTGATGATAATCAGTAAATTCAATCAATTGCTAAGAACTAGTGCCTGTGAATGAACCACACAACATTTGAAATTCATCAACAGACCTACAGAAGCCTGTCACAATAGTTCATTCACCTACAGAATTTTAGAATAAAAACATTTCATGTAGCACCTGTTATTTCTGTTAATATACATACTGTATAATTTCTAATACATACTGTACAAGACCATATTCAAAGACATAAAATTAGATTACCATTGTTAATGGTTACAAATTACCTTTTATTTAACACACAACATAATTCTTAAGACACACTGTTGCAAATCATATGCACCAAAGTGTTATAAAAACATTACAACAGGAGTTTCAAATACAAGATTGTTACAAAAGTGATGTATGCATGAATGCAGTTAAAATTAAATCTCATATATTAATCTAAAGTAGGGAAATGATTAACACAATGTTGACTACCAGCTGTTTTAGGTTGAGAATGTTTTTCTTATAAATAATTAATTGTTGTAATTGCATAATAGCAGTTAAAGCCATTAGATGTTAGTAAACTAATTTGATTTCAACTAGCCATACAGTACCAGTGTATAACCATTTTCACACAGAAAATACCGCAATGGTACAACAACCGTGCCGGCATTAATGTCGATCTAAACCCTTTTACACTGAGGGTCAAATCAGGCAATATCCCTGGTCCAAGGCGTAAAATTGGCAGTCCATTTGTAGAAGGTCACGGTGCTGTTTTTAACCAATATTTCAACCCCTGACCTTTGTTTGGTTCTGCTTGCGAAAGCTGGCATTACAGTGGACCATTTCACACATGCAGCCTACAAGGGTGGTCTAATGAATGCCGGCACTGCGCCTGCATTTAGAGATAAGTACCCATTCACACTAAAGCCGGCATTTGCGAATTACCACAATATTCCCGTTTTACAGTTCTATGTGAAAGTACAGAACAGTCCCACATTTTAATGTTGGTATGAGAATGCCATGATAAAATGGATGCCATCCTCTATGTTGTAGGGTATAGTCTACAAAAATGATATCCCAACCAATGTGATGAATCACATTGCATTGTAGCCGTTTTCTAATAATTTGTATAGTGCACAACATACAAACGTATGCAAAACTTTCAAATTTAAAATTTCCAGACAATATTAGCTCATCATAAAATGATTTACAATGAAGGGCTTTACAGTAAATGGGCAATTCCGTATTGGAAGGGCATAATCACTAAAATTTAAATCTACTTTAATGTAATCTTTACTGTTATTATTGGAGTCCACACACATATAGAATTTTTGTAAAGGTAAAATTTTGCTCTAAGGAAAATACAATTCATTGGTATATTAGAGATAAAATTCAGAATTTTAAATGTAGGAAATTGCCTGTATAAGTAATTTCTTTACTCCTGACATATTTTATCTTGATTATTTGAGGTTACGGTTACAAAAAAATCAAATAGTAAGGTAGATTTCAACCTCGCATCTCTTACTTTTTTTTTACACGTTGCTTTTTTTACTATATTGTACTGTAATTCTGTTACCAAAAACAAAGATTAAAGTTTTTTTGTGAGACAACCAATGCTTATAAACTCAAGTTGATTTATATTCTCTTACTAGGTATGTATATTCACCTATATCAATCATTAAATATATATTCGATCTCTTCTTGTTTTTTTTAAAATCCGGTAAAAGAATTACATTTTTAGCATGGTAACGGAATTACCTTGGGTCATGGGTTAAAATAATTGAAGTTAATGTCACAATGAAGCCTTATGGTGCTGTAAAAATTAATAAAAACAAGTTAATTTATTAAAATAAGTATCATATCTAGATTTAAGCTGGTCTCACTTTTTTTTTTGTACGTTGCTCTTTTTTTACTATATTGTCATGTAATTCCGTTACCAAAAACAAGGATTAAAGCTTTCCTATGAGATAACCAATGTTTATAAACTCAAGTTGAATTATATTCTCTTACTAGTCAAGTACATTTACCTATATCAATTATTAAATATATTTGATCTCTTCTGTTTTTTTTTTTTTTAAATCTGGTAACGGAATTACATTTTTAGCATGGTAACGGAATTACATTGGGTCATGGGTTTCAATAATTGAAGTTAATTTTACAATGAAGCCTTATGGTGCTGTAAAAAATAATAAAAACAAGTTAATTTATTAAAATAATTATCATAACTATATTTAAGCTGGTCTCTTAAAGTTTAATCAAATTATTAGGTTTAGTACAATCTGATTTTGATCATTTAGAAGCAAAAAATTAAGTGGAAATTTTCTAAAATCAAAGATAAATATCTTCCAATCTAACTTGAAAATCAGCAAACAAGAAATAGAGTCTGTATTTAGGAAGTTAGATGATGAATGGGTCAATACAACCAAATAACAAAACAGATAGACAGGGTTGCTGTTGTGGACAGATTCACTGTATATGTTCAAAACAAGACATAGAAAATGTAGACGCATATAATAATGGAGTTGAAGATAGCGGAGAAGTTGCGAATGGTGATGGAGTTGAGATAGTTATCGAGATGAGGATAGTGATGGAGTTGGAGACAGTATCGAGATGAGGATAATGATGGAGTTGGAGATAGCTATCGAGATGAGGATGGTGATGGAGTTGGAGACAGTTATCGAGATGAGGATAGTGATGGAGGTGTGGATAGTGATGAAGTTGGGGATACTGTAGTTGTCAAGATGATAGTAATGGAGTTGAGGATAATTATCGACATGAGGGCAGTGATAAAGTAGAGGATGGTGATGAGCACTTTGTTGATGAGGTTAAAAAAGATGATAACTCTCGGAAATTAACCATGTACTGCCAAAAGTAATACATTTTCAACAAATCTAAAATTGAAGTGGGTAGTTGTTAAATATACTGGCCTAAAAAATGCCAGGAAATTTGTTGATCAGGTTCTTGAAATTGAGAATGACACGCTTACCATCAAACTTGTTAAATGATTGAATTTGGTAAATTCATTTGGCCAAACACTCATGATGTAGAAGTAGTGGATATCATAGGTGAACTAAGGGAACCACAGATGGACAGGCATTCTAGAATTGCCTGTCATGATTCCTCTGAATAGATCAGACTGAAACAGATGATGATTTGTAAGCCTAAATGTATTTTTATTGTGATATAATTCATGTACAGACACATTTTTTGAACTAGTTCAATGTTTTATTATGTTAATAATCATATGTGTAATTCCGTTACTGTGCTGTGTAATTTCGTTACTGAACAAAATAAGTAAATTAAAAAAAAACAATAAAGATATAATGAGCACACTTTTAACAATAACCTAGCAACATATATTGAGTTTATCATGATACCAGTCATTTTCCCAGTTGCTTTTAGTATTCAGACGGAATTTTATAGTTTGTTGACAAAATTTTAATTTAAAATCTCCATGTAATTTCGTTACAATACAATTGTTCAAAATTTATACATGTAATTTTTTTTATTTCAAGTACCAGTGTATAATATCAGTAGGTGTATATACTACTTATACACAGTATAGTTATCATCTATAGCATAAGCTAGTATCCTTGGCTTATAAATATGGGCTAAAAAAACGTGTCAATTGTAATTCCGTTACCGTGGAATTGCCCAAATATTTACTATATACTGTATATGCTTGCAGTCTCAACAGAGTTGTTTTAATCCTATATCCTCCTTGAAGTAGCCAAGTCTATACATTTCAATGAATTTATCATGGGATTATCATGTTAAAGATATTATTTATAATCTTAAATGGTAACTTTAAAATAACATTAAAATGACAGAATTATATTATAACTGTCAATTGTTCTGCTCTATTTGAGACATGGCAGGTTGGTAATTTATTTTGGATTTGATGAGCATATTTCATAGATTATTTTTCTTTCCAAAAATCTTCATACTTCAGACATTTTTTTAAAGAAACAATACCCATGTTTCCACTGTATTACCTAGGTAAAGTCCGTTTTCGACTTGCCAAATCGAGCAAATCTAAAATTTTCACTCAAGGGCATGTGCAGTAAATAATTTTGCAATTTAAACTTAAACTCTGCTTTCTATGAGGGCAAATCTGTGATTCACGCAAATAAATTTGCCTAGTGGAAATTAGCCTTAAGGTTTGCAAAAGCATTTATAATATGTTGCAAATTTTAGAAATGTTTTTAAAAATGAGGTTGTACAAATTTCAGTTTATTTGCAAACCTGTTGTTGAATAAATGTTGATTTTGGATCGAGTCAATTGCACCTCATATTAGTTAGTTTCCTGTACATGTGGTCTAACTTTCCGGAGAGCTTAAACTTTGTCCAACAGAAATGTGAAAGAACCATACGGGACTTGGCTAGCTGGAGGATGGTCCGTACTTGATTCACACCATCTTAAAACGTGTGCATACTCAGACCCACTGGACTGTAACTAAGTTATTAATACAATTTTGCACAGATGGAAATGAGCAATTGCACCTGTTAATAGGTAGAATATAAGGAGGCTGCTAGAAACACATTGATGACAAAGAGACCTGCATTATTAACGTTAAGGACATTGCCAAAAAATATACCTTAGTAAAATCAATAAGCTATTTAAACTGCCACCTTGTTCCAGACCCATGTTTTACTGTCTAGGCATTCTGATTAAATAAGTGTCAAGCTAAGCCTGTTTTCCTGTCGTAAATAAAAATAACAGTGATTTGAACTTGTGTTTAGATTGTTAATTTTGAAAAATGATGATTTACACAATGATTGATAGTAAAAACTTTTGTTTTTTTTATTTTAATTCTAATAGCAAAAAAATTAATTATTTGAATCATTAAAGTTGAATTAAGTTAATCTTCAATGATTTTGTTAGTGGTCGTAGGTATTTCTAGACAATATTGACCATGGCAAGAATTTAAAAATTTTGGGCATAACAATAAATCATGCTTTTTGTTCATTTTTATCTTTTTTGGTAGTTGATTAAGTAAATACAAAATATAATTATCTAATTACTATATGAAAATTGTATTTGAAAAGTTTTTTAACTTTGTCTTATGATTTTTATTTGTAACATAGGCAAATTTCATTATGCACATCATGGTAAATAATGGAAATCTAGCAGTCTAGTGTGATTTTAATTTTACTACAGTGCTAATATTTTAACTTTTTGATAACAATTCAAAATGGCGTTTCAGACTAGCTTTTTCAAATAAAATTTGACAGAAAAATAGGCAAAATCATTAAAGCATAAATGCCCATAATCTTCACAACAAAGGGTACCACCTATTGTTATGATGTACAGTCAACCTTCTCATTTACACACCTTATGGGCTGTAAGGTGTTTGTTAATGAAAGTTCGTAAATGAGAAGGTTCATGGAAACTGGTCAACAAAGACTTCCAAAACACTTATTATTTTGTTTTCTTAGTTTTTAAAACATGCTATTGAAATGAACTAGGAAGAGCAAAATATGCAAAACAAAGAAATATCATTGACAAATTATGGAATAATTACATCATTGACCATTATTTTAGTGACATTTTTAACTGAATAGTGTTTGTAAAATAGAAGGTTTGTAAATGAGAAGTTTGCAAATGAGAAGGTCATCTGTAAGTAGTATAATAATATAAATACACTTGATCTTTTTAAACCAAACTGTCAAAAGAAATAGAAAAAAACTTGAGGCTCCTGAGAGTGCGTACTTTCACTCACATCATAATCACCTCCGCCAACAAAGTTGGCGAGGTTATGTTTTAGGTCGTATTTTTTTTTATCGTTTGGTATCTGTGAACAAGCTACAAGCCACAGATTTCATCAGAAAATATTTGAAATTTGGCCACAATGTTCCTTTAATTATGATCTTGAGCTGCTTAAATTTTGAAGGGGTAGGAAAGGGTCAAAATTGACAAAAAAAAAGAACTGTTATTACATACCGGTCGAAAATGTACATTCAACTGACAAAATGCTTTATTTCATTGTTTGACATGTCAGTACACTTTGACCAAAACGGTTAGGATTGTGGTTCAATTCCAAATGGATACTTGTGATTTGTTTTGTTCATTTTGGTTACCATGTTGTTATTCATTTATACAGCGGAGATAAATTAAGTAATGAATGTTTTACATGTTGATCGTTATTAGTTTATAGGGTGCTTGATTGTTAATGCAGTTTGGGAAAGAGGGGAAGTGTAATCAATTTCAAGCCGCCAACTCCCAGTTGAAACCACATGTTGATTGTCTTTTTTTACAAAGTATTTTATTGCCGTACTAATTGTACTTAAAATATTTATACCATTGGTTGTTATTTTTCCCATTTTTAATGCAGTACTAAATGTACTTCAAACATGTATACCATATATATTTTTTTGGTCATTGGGGAATTCATACAGCGGACAATTTGAATTTTGGCGGAGGCATGCACTTCATTCTCAATATGTAAATTCTCCCAATGAAATAAGATATGTATAAATATTTAATATATAAAAGTAAATTTAGTATGGTAAAAAAAAATAATGGGGGCAAATGATCAGCCAACATGGGATTAAAATAATGAGAAAAAAAATGTCAACTACTGAGCCAAACTGTAGTGACATGCAATTCATTGATATTCAAGAGTTTGTAAATTTACAGTAGCATATAGGCTGGCAGTGGAATTTTTTATTGTAACCTTGAACTTTTACCCTAAACCTTCAAAATTTAATCAGCTTGAGATCTTTGGTCAAAGAACATTGTGACCAAGGTTCAAGCGTTTCTGATGAAAACTATGGTTTATAGGCTATTCACAAACACATACACACACACCAAATAATATAGAGGGATGAAAACAAAGTAACCTTTCCCACTTCATTGGTAGGGATAACTACAGTACATGGTTCCAAGGAAGGGTGGGTGGTATATTTCACATTGCTTGTTTTTTACTTGTTTATTTGTTTTGAGAGTTATCATGTATCATTGAATTTTAAAATAAATTGTGTTTTACCATATTTATTAGGTTAAAGAAGTATATGTGGCAAAGCCAAGCCAAAGGAAGGATAAGTCGAAAAATTGAAAACTGAGTTATGTATAAATTATAAAACTACACATTATCTTTACAGCTTAATCCATGCTATCAAATCTTATTTGACAAAAAAACTTTGATGGACCCATATACGGTAATGATATACATATATATAAATATATATATATATATATGTATAGTATTAATGTTATGTCATCATAACTAAATAAGGTATATCAAAGTATTTTTTTTTTGTCAAAGAAAATATAGTCTTGGCTGAGCTTAACATGCAAAAAAAATCTATTTCATACAATGCTTCCTTGCAAAGTTATAAACAATCAAAGTTCAAACATTTTGAATGTAAGTTTTGAGAAAACTGCGTTTGAAAATTGCTTATCAGTATACCTTGACTAAGCAAGGTGATTTTAGATTTGATTTTAAAAATTGTCCTGATCATATACTTGCCTAAAAATTGTTAATGTGATATGAAAGTTGAATTTTTACGTATTTTTTTCGATTTGGCTTAGCTCTGCCACATTCTGCTTAATAGGTGGCCTAACAGCTTACATTTTCTTATAAGCAAAATAAGCTGCAGCTTTGACTATAAAACTACATAAATGCATGTTAAAATATAGTTGTAATAGGCCCTCTAATTAATATTACACAATGCAAACAAACTGACCTAAAACCTGAAATATATGAAGCACCTGTGGGTTTGTCTACAGTCATATTAACATACAAGAAATTTATAAAATCAGATTGGTTCTTCATAAATTCCCTTGGAAGGTAACATAGTGTCAACAGTAATAGAATAGGATAAACTTTACTTTGGTAATTTCCGCAATCTGTCATTTTAAAATAGGCCTTCATTTAACAATTACTCATTTTCAGGAACTCTACAAATTTTGACATTCTCATAAAATTTAATTTTTAAACAGAATAATATAAAAAAAATGACATAAAAATTTAAGAAAATATAATAATATAATCATTTATCTCAATTTATATTTAAAAAAAAACATGCAAAAATATATACATGTAAAATATTCATTGCATTATGTTTTAGTGGCTAACTATATTTAAATATTTATTGCATTATGTTTTAGTAGCTTTGTATTATATTTTTAGTGGCTAACTAAATTTACGGTAATAATGATAATTCAAAGATGACGTTACATTTAATTCTTCAGAGTTATTTTTTTGTATACCAACCATCGCAGTCAATATTTACTTCATATTGCTAATGTACTTAAAAACCCAGCCACCATTGGATTATAAACATTTGTGGCTTGTCATAGAAAAACCACCAAGATGAGTATTTTGACACCTTTTTCAAAGAAATCGGTTGAAAATTGAGGGGGTGCGGGCCAAAAAACGATTTGGGGTTGGGAGGCTTTTTATCAAATTTGTAAATTTCGGCTTCTGCATAAGCTATTTAGATGATTTTGGTGTCAATTTCTATGTTTTTTAGTATAAGGAATCCGATTTTACTACTTAAAACAGCATTAGTTTATCTCTTAGTGTCTAAAATATGTTTTTCTCATTTTTTATTGACGTTTTTGGGTAAAATTGCAAAAGGGAAAGAAATCTGTTGAAAATTTGCCATATAGTTCAATTTTTTTATAATGGTAAAAAAAACAAAGCAAAAATGCTCCAAAAATACCATCCCTTATTCCTCCCACCCCATCCTCCACCACCAGGCAGAGACCTGTATATTGCGTGCCCATGATCTGCTTGCAGATGAATGTAGGCCTACATGTACATTTTACTAAACAATCCCCAGTACATGGGTTCAATATGTAAATATGAATCTACATAGTGAAGGCTCTGTAGCTGCTACCTTAGCTCGTCTCATCTACCAAATTCACCTTCTGTGTGTGTGCAAGCCACACCTGTGAAGTTTTCAACCGAGGGAATCTGGCAGTT
>JAOTQE010058273.1:0-31795 GCA_025631205.1 Nesometra sesokonis | reverse complement strand
TAATTCTTACCAACTGTTTCTTTCTGAACTTAAAACGTTTCTTTTTAATTAGCTTGCAACTTGTCTTTTACACCTTTTATCTCTTTGCGCTGGTGGCAAGTTTCTTTTAACTTTAACAGGCGCAATATAAGTGTTAACGAATTAAATCATCATCATCATCATTTTACCGACAGTGGATTTGCATTTGCAAAATCCTTTAAATAAAAAAATATTTTTATATTTCAGGGAATTTTTATAGCATTCGTACAGCATGGTTCATCTGCTTCTATGGGTGGCTTAAGATTTGGAGACCAGATCCTGCAGATTAATGGAACAAATGTTGCTGGCTTTAGCAGAGATAAGGCAATGGATGTCCTGAAGAAGGCTCACCCATCAAGAATCGTGTTTGCTGTCAGGGATCGGTGAGTTAGTTTTGATGTATTTCATAATAGATTGAAGTCATGCACAATCTTTCTTGGGTATGGTTAAAGATATATTGTCACTTGGAAAATGACAAAAAATAGATTTTGGAAATAACTAGTTTCGAAGAAATATATAAGTTATGACCATGAAACTATAAATTAAGGTATTTTAAAATTATTTACCCCAATATTGCAATGTTATATGCTAAAAATCAGCCAAAACCCACAAAAAGGCTGGAAGCCTTAAATTTTTAAAATTTTTCAGTGTAAAAAATGTTATTAAACAATTTTTAAATACACTAATATCTGTTCTCAAGTTCATAAATTTGATGTTACTATAATATGAGCAAGTTAATTTCAAAATTAATGTCTTTGATTTTTTGGTCATTTTCAAGTGACAATACATCTTTAAATGGTTAAATATTTATATAGCCCAAAATACTAAAGTCTCTATGCACTAAAAGTGAAAAAGGAAAAAAATAATCAGAAAGAACTAAATAGGTAAGTTTTCAAACGCTGTTTGAAAACAGAAACAGAGGGTGAAAAAAGAATAGACAATGGTAAAGCGTTTCATAACTTAGGTGCAGCAACCTTGAAGGATCTTTCCCCACATGACTTTAACTTCCAAGGTGGGCAGAAGTGTTTGTCCAGGAAATTTCATGGTATTGAAATTTAGTTGAGGTAAACCATAACTATTTACATTAAATTCAAAGGTTCATTTTATGTTTTTCGAACCACGCATGGAAAGACCATTGATTGAGTGTCCTTGAAATTGATAAAATATGACCTAGAATGTCTTTGGAATGTCCTTGATTTATACTTGTTTTAAGGTGTATGAACCCTGTTATAAGGACTCTCAGAGAAAAAGTCGGACCGGACCTGTTATTGCAAGCAGGTTTTTTTTTCATGTTTTTTTTCATGTCAAAACCTAAATCATAATCCTGGATGCTGAAAGTTCTAAATCATAAAGCTTTTGCAAGCATGTAGTCTTAATAATAATATGTAGGCTTTTATATAGCGCTCTATACAATTAAGTCTCAGGGCGCTCTCCACATTACCTCAATCCTTGGCACGATGTCTTTGCTGCATGATATATAAATCATCGCATGACATTCGAACCTCCTAGGCACCCACTACTACAGCACTCCTGTGTGGGGAGAAGCAACTGCAGATGAAGTGCCTTGCTCAAGGGCATAATTGCGTGGCGAGCCTCGGACTTGAACTGCCGACCTCACAATTGGAAGCCCAAATTCCTATCACTACACCACACGCTTCCACACAGTCTTGGCACTCTATAATGAAATGTACAAAGAAAGGTAAAAAGTGAGTGGACCAACATGCTGATTATGAATACAGTATACATACACAGCTTGAATAGAGCGACATTGTAGCATCTAAAACTCAATTTAACTAATTAATCTGACTGGTTTCCTTGTATATTAATTAATGCATGTTTTTATTAGTGTATCTAAATAATTTACAAAGTGCAGGTACAGTACTTGTACATAGCTGTATAATTTGTAAACTTCATTAGTATACAAATATTAAGAATGCTGTTATCATTATGTGTAATAGTCTGTCCTTCAGTTCATGGATCTAGCATAGATATAAAGAAGCTAGATTGATTACTTCTACTATACATATATTCAACATTTCAGTATTAATAAGGCTGTCATAAATTAAGCAAAAACAATGTATACTTGCCCATACACAAACACAATGTATAAAATAAAACAATGGTTGGGATTTCCTTTTTTTCAAAAACATTGAAATATTCAAATACTAATGTTGGCATAATCTTTAATTTATCATATTCACTTAAAATATCAAATCATATATCAATAAATATGTTCATCTAGCTACAAGTATAACACTTTTTTATGTTTTTTTTTACAGACCATTTGAGCGAACAATTACTCTTCAGAAAGATAGTGGCGGCTATGTTGGATTTGTCTTTAGCAATGGTAAAATCACGGCAATTGCGAAGGACACGTCGGCTGCTAGAAATGGCCTTTTGATTGACCATGCGCTACTTGAGGTCAATGGCCAAAATGTCATCGGCCTTAAGGTAAAAAAGCACATTTTATAACATAAATATAGCACTGCACTTGTCTGAGTATAAGACCATACTCAAGTAGAAAGCCATAGTTTCGGCCGAATTTCCGGTTAAATTTTTCAACAGAGTATAACCCAGGCAGATTTGAGTTCATATTAATTGAAGGCTAGGCCTGGCCTAAAACAGATTTTTTTTAATTTAGATGGCTAAAATGTCTGAAGAACAATCAACATCTCAAAGGAATTCAATCAGTTTATACTTATGTTGTGTATATCCTTTTGGTTAAAAAACAGTTATTTGATTTAATTATGTATATAAAAAACTACTTCAAAATTGCATAAGCGCAGTTTTGTTTGAAGTAATAAATCTTTTTTCCAAACTGAAGGCTATAGGGCTTGAGCTTTCTTCCAGTTTTAATAGCATGAAGCGGATGAGAGTAAAACTCCCTCCGGATAGGATGCTGGTTCTTTGCTGGTTTCTTAGTGGAAGCAGTTGGTTATGTTTCGGACTTCAAATCACGAGGTTGGGGGTTCAAGGTTTACTTAAGTCGACTGTTGTGTTCCTAGGCATGACATCTATCCACACTGCGTCTCTCCACACAGAAGTATAAGTGTGTACCTGGGAGGTACAAATACCATATTTGCTGAATACAGCTGCAACATTATGGAATGGATTGTATTCCATAGGTGTTTGTTCCAATGACTGGGGGTATAATTGTGAAGTGCTTAAAGACCTTGGTAATAAGCGCTACTGTATATAAATTTCACATATTATTATTTCCCAGTAATTTTCTGGTACCTATCGTACAGCTGGGTAAGCTCCTGTGATCTGGGTAAAATGCGTGGGCACACAAGCAACTGGCATGGGTAAATTTTAAACTCGCATCCTCTCAATAGGAATTCTGAACTGTAACTGCTGTGCCAACTGCTCCTACCCCTAATTTTCCTTTTCAATCCTCATCAGTCAAGCTTATAGTATATACTTTTAAGATTCTTTTATACAAGTTTAATAAATTATTCATTTTATTTAATATTTGACTGTGATCATACAGTGATATAAATATATAATTTAGTAATTCGCTTCCCAATTGGCTTAGAAACCAAAAGGTACTGGGTGTGGAAAGCAGGATTTCTTGTCTCGAACAAGACACCATTCATAGAAGCCTATGTGAAGAGAGACTATCTAATGTGGCTGTAGAGGTCGCCTAGACGAGTCTAACTTCGGCTTGAAACGTTTGAGAAGATTTCAAAATATTATTTAAAGAAGACATTAAATATTTATATATATAAGGGTTTATAGGCCTATGTTGTAAATGTGTTTGTTAAATTTGTATGGTTAAGACTATGTCTAAAATAAAAAAGCTATTCATAAAAATATATGGCCTAAGTTAATGAAAAACGAAGTAAAAGATTGAAAGAAGAAAAGGAAATAAATTATGGAGCGGCTCAAAAAGGTTTCCGAAAACAAATATAAAGTATGTGTTTATATATAATTGTGGAACACTAATCATCAGAGGTTAAATGTCCAATGAGCCTATCACATTTCATAAACTTGAATTCAAATTTTAGCCTAGTCAAATCTTCTTTAAATAATATTTCCAAATCTTCTCTAATGAGGCAAGAAATCCTGCTTTCCACACCCAGTACATTTTGGTTTCTAAGCCAATTGGGAAGCGAATTACTAAACTTTTCAACTGTAATTTTTATATATATATTAGTTAGATTATTGTATATTTTATGTTCTAAAGCAAGTTACAACTCCCGAAAATTTAATATATAAACCTAATTTGTGATTTATTTCTATGCCCAAAACATGTAAATTCTTGCCACAATATTGCCTTGCGAGCACCCAAATTTAACGATCCAAATCGTAAAAGTTGAACTCGGTTTAACTTCGACGATCCAATAACTTCGAAAGTGACCTATTTTCCTGTCGATCGTTGTAAAAATCATCATTTTTTCAAAATTAACGATCAAGATCGCCGTTTCAAATCACCGTTTTTTTGGAATAACGATCGACAGGAAAACAGGCTTCAAGGTTGCGAATTTTTTTAACCAAATTATGAAAGTTTTAGCCAAATTTTTAAAAACTGTAAAAAAACGATTAAAAATTGCCTCAAAATGGACAGTTTTCTTTATTTTCATTTAGCCAATTTGGCGAATGAGCCCATTTTTCTGTTAGCAAAATGAAAATTCCAATAGTCATTGGCAACTTGGTGAATGGTTAGAATGAGCATAGCACTAAAATGCATATGCGCAATTCTCATAATGGGAAAAGCCTATTTGTAACTACACCTGCAAACACTGCACATGTTAGCAGGGGATGATTTAAGGGGGAGGGGTGGCCAGGCCGGGCCCCCCCCCCCCTTTTAGAAAGAAAAATATATCAATATTATTTATGTTGTCTATAAAACGAAAATATTAAGCTAGAATTGATCCCTTAACACGCCTCATTTCAAGACATCTTAAAGTCTAAAATTTCCCGGGGAGCATGCCCCGGACCCCCTAGAACTTTTACTCTGTACCGGCACCAACAGACAAGACACCAACTCGTTTGACCTTTTGCCATTTAAAGTATTTAAGGCCATTAATTTTTATTGTTAATTAAACCAACATTCTTATATATTTGAACAGAAAGAATATTGATAACTGAATTATAACAGTTTAAAACAAATATAAACCATTTTAAAGTGCATGTCATATGATATTTATTATATTATTTATTTCATTAAATATTTTATTACAAATTCAAATGTATATTTCATGTTTATTAATATTAATGTTTTTTTAAAATATTTTTCTCCCTAGGATAAGGAAATATCTAAGATTCTTGGGGATTCCCCGAGGACGGTCACCATCACAATTATGCCAAACTTTGTTTATGATCACATGATGAAAAAGTAAGGACAAAAATCTTATTTAATTAATAGTTATGCTCGTCAATTTTTAGTTAAAATATTAGTATCTGATATAAAATAGCAATAGATGTATTCTTAGATAGTGAACTTAACACTGTAGAATTGCAATCCCACGTAGGCATCTACTATTGATGGTCATCGGCCTTTGTCACAAATATTTGAGATAAATATTAATAATTGTTTTATAATTATTGTACTTTTAACATTCTTTTGTCATAAAAATTATTTATGTATGTTACATATATTTTACGTTATCAATTGTCTTTATATTTGGATTTAATTTACTTCCATTTATTAATAAATCGGAAACTTTTATTAAAGATTGGAGATGCAATTTTGCCATAGCAACAACTTTAAAACGTACTACGATTTGATTGGTTGGATTCTGGTCATGTCATTCAATAGTAGGCACTTTCATGTAATTGCACTTTGGGCTTTTTATTCTATGGAAGTTCGGTATCTAGCCATTAAAATAATACATCTATGAAAATAGCAGACAGAAGTGGCAATTCTATTCTAGGAGCCTGAATAGGTTCCTGTAAAAAAAATGGCACTAAAAGCAGCTACAGTTAAACCTCCTTCTGTGGTCACCTCTCATAAGGGGACACCAATACCAATACACATTTAACCAGTAGATTTGGTACTGATCTTAAGTTACCATCTCACGTAAGCAGCCGCAAACACTTTTGGGTTTGAAAATTTTGATTTTTACCTCCCATAAGTGACCACCCGAAAAGCTTGTGATTTTTAAAAAACTAATACAATTTCCAGTATAAAGAATCTTTATAATGGCCATATTTTATTTTGTTATAATTAATTGTAAAATAAAGTGTGTGGTATACCTACATAATGATCAGGAAGCTGTTTAGTGATGAAGACAATGCGCGATTATCGCATACATGATTTTAGAAAGTTTGGCACGCTATTGACTGTACCTCTAATAAGCGGCCACCTCCCTTAAGGGGCCATATCAGAATAATTCTACTGCAGTAGCTGCAGTAATCTATTGCTATAAATCTACTATCCAATGCTATTGGTTTTGTTGGGACTGCATTGATATACAAGGCCGAAACTCAACAAGCTGTGTTCAGTAATTTCCTTTCAGCTTCTGAACTAATACCATTGTAACTGAATTACTGCAGTAGGATAATATTGACATGGTTCCTAACAGACACTTTCTCTGAATCCGAAGGTGTCTGTTGGTGGTTAAACTGTAGGTAATTAGGCTGGGTTAGTGGGTGGATGGTGGTGGTTTCACACTCATTATCTCAAGTAGTGGCTATAATATCTTCAAGATTATTCTTAAGTCTCCAGGCATTTTGGCTCATTTCATAAGTTATCAAATTATCTGAAAATTTAATTTTCCATGCATTTCTTCTGGTTTTATAAAACTAAATTAATTATTTGATATAAAACCGGACATAGATGGTGGTCTCCAAATGCTTGTTTTTAACCATGGGGTAAAGGTAATCCGAGATTTGTAACAAGCTGAAGGAGTAGGATGAAGAAGTTTAAAAAATCAGCTTTTTCCCAAATCTGTACTCATTTGTACACATTAGAGAATATAGTCATATACAGTGTATTGAAAGTAACCAATATCAATTTAAACCCTTGTTAAAATTAACTTTTCAAAATAACTATTATTTTAACCAGATGAATTTTATTGAAGCTAAATCTAATTTTTATTCTACTCTTTCTTTTCATAGCATGTCCAGCAGTCTTGTGAAAAAATCGATGGACCATTCAATTCCTGACATTTAAATGCTGCGAGATATTTTCCAGTACGTGAGAACATCTAGTGACGATCTCATCATTAGAATGTGATTTTACCTAAGATAGAGAAATGCATATAAGTAATATTAGTGTATAATATTGTCCAGCCAGCTTTCAAATTCAACTTTCATTTTATTTTCTGCACATTTTGATTGTCAATACACAAGAGGTCCCAAGTCTCCTGGAAATGGTGGGAGTCTCCAGATTTTTGTAGTCATCTCCCGCCCTCCTGAAAAAAAACCATTTTTCTTCTGAAAATTCTAAGTGTCTCTGAAAAATATTTAGAGTGGGTCTTGGCCAATCTTAAGAGCCAAATCGGTTGTCCCTTCAAAAAATACCAGCTCTGCTCAGTGTTAAATACAATTTATATACAGTAATATAGATATTTTTACATATTGTTATGTACTTTTTCTGTGTTCTGTTTTTTTTTTTGTGATGTGTCGCACATTTGCATTTACCCAAATTTGGTTGACAAAGCAGCCAACATAAAATCTCCTGATTTTTCACTTCTTAAACTTCTTCTGAGACTTCTGAATACAGTGGTTTTACATGAAACCAAATAATGCACTGATTAGCCATGTGTGGAATAGCAATTGTTGCACCATAGCTGCCAGTGGCAAATCCAAATTTGTTTCATCAGATGATGTGGCAACCCCAAAAATGTTGAAAAGCCATCCATAACAGAGCCACCATCACATACAGGGCCACTTCAAGTAAATATAAACAAAGATTAATGTCCGTAAAATTCATTATTTCAAATTATTTTTCAATATACATGAAGTTTGGCAAAAACTGCAAAATAGGGCAAACATGCTTTAATTTTATTGTTAAAATCAAACCAGGGGCGTACCCAGGAATCGGCGAGGGAGGGGGGTTCTCGAACCTGGGTTGGAGTTGGACAAGCAAAAAAAAACTAATTTCCCCTGTAGACACCCCATTGTCACATTCTTTATAGTGCCATATATGATTTTGTGGTGCTTTTGTCTCGCAGTATAGTAATTTTCTCTGAAAAGGTGGCCGGGCGGGGTGCGGGGTGCTCATTTGCTCTGAAGGGGGGGGGTGATCGCGGCCCAAATTTTCACATTTCTGCCTTAATTTTTATTGATTTTTGCCTCCGAAGGGGGGGGGGGGCTGCCCTGAGCTCCCCCTGGATACGCCACTGCAAACTTCAGACTTCTCACCTTATCGAACTACACTCTAGGTGTTCCGATGATTTCGGGTTGCAGGTTAATAAGCCCTCATCATTTGAAGACCGAAAATTAAACTCTTAATCTACCACTTGCTGTAGTGAACCAACTAGGGCCTATTTTTTTGGCTTACCATACTTGGAGCATGCTAGTAAATCTGAGTTAATCAAAAACTCACAGCACTACATCTTAATTTCGTAGAGCCAGATAGATAACCCCATTTGTATTGTCCTTTCAGTAAATATAAGTGTGCTTAAAATATGCATTATTATCCTAAGACAAGAACTATTAATAAACATTGATTAAAACTAGAAAAAATATTGTATATAAGATATCTAATATTGGGGATAATTAATATCAAATATAAATGATACTAATAATATTATAAAGTGCACCCTCTATAGGTTGAAAATAATACTGAATCATGCTTAGACTGCAATGTTAGGCCTAAAAATGCTTTGTTTGCCGCCCTCTGTTTGCAGAAAATTGTCCTTTTTATAAACCAAAAAATTACATTGCAATACTGCATAACAGTTACAGAAGCACAATCAGAAATGTTTTAGTAATACTGTTCATTAGTGAGGTTTCGCAACTTTACGAAATATAAATATGAAAACGGATACGTCAAATATTCTTGTAACATTTGAATAGAACACCTTAAATATCTGTCACAGTTGGTCAGTATTTTACGATGATCATCAGCAACTCATAGGTAGAAAATTTGATATATTTTTGAACACATTTTGGAACTTTAAAAAATTGGAGTGTGACATATCCATTTTTGTATTTCGTAAGTTTGCGAAACCTCACTATTGTCTTGTTCAGTGCATTCCAACCAAATTTTCACAAAACATGTAAGCAAGAGTCTGTCATAGGTAGTGACATATTCAGGAAGTGCTGGTGTTCAAGAGGTAGAAAAAAGGCTAGCCATGGCAAAACCACCAAATTGTCGCACAGGAAGTTACTGTGAAATAAGCAAATAAACAACAGGAAATATAAACAAATACAAAGGAAATGTTTGTATATTTTGTCCAATAACTTCAGTTATGGATGTCCAATATGATAATTGACCACCCATTTTAAAGCTTATGAAAAATGTAATGTTCTTTTAACAATAACTCTATTTTCAATTTTCGTGGTATTGCCATGACATGCCTTAAATAAAATTAGCATCTAAATATGAAAATGGCGCTGTAGCTTAGTGGTTAGCATGCTTGACTTCCAATCCCAAGGTCCTGGGTTCAAACCTGGCTGAAAGCTAAGTTTCGTTCCCATGACGCAACAACACCACTCCCCAAGCCTCATAGTGAGACTTGGCTAGCATGGCGTAGATCTCATCCTGTAAGTGACGAGTAAACTTGCTATTGAATGTGACACGAAAATTGGGACCTCGAGCACCCCCTTCAGAGGAAGGGAGCACCATCTTTGAGGAAGTATATTATCAGAAGGAAAAAGCTGTTGAGTCAACCATTCCACCATAAACAGCCATAAAATACGAGAAATCTTTTATTAATTGATTGTCAAAACCCAATCACACTTGAGCTCCTAAATTCCTGGATAAACGCCACTGATAGGACTGACAGAGGAGGGTAAATGAGGTTGTTTGTGTAGGCCTACATCATTAAACTTCATATACAATCTGTACAAAAATCTATAGTTTAAATAAATCTTATTGTTATTAAGAAAAGTAATAATTTCTACCCACATAGAAGGTAAAAAGAAAAGTTTTATTTTTAAGTAAATGCATAGCATTTACTCAATATCAATTTAATTACTATATTTGAAATAGAAATTAGAACCCTTATTTAAGTCGTTATTTTAATTTGCATTCCGAGCCTAAAACAAAGAGTGTTTTTATTTAGCACTCAAAGATTGTATTTGTATGTTATGTGTTTCACTTGTTATGAAACTTAAGTGCATTCCATGTAGAAGCGATATGCCATTATGCATACAATCCAGGTCTCCCAAACCTTTTTAACCATGTTTTCTGGGGATGGTGGGGGAACTATTCATTTTAACCAGTAACAATGTGTAAGGAAAAGTAGACGACAATTTCAATAGGGCTAAACAGTACCTTTTCCACTGCTGTAATTTCAATACTTCTGGCAAAAAAAAAAATTGTTTTCAATTTTCTGGAATAATGAATTTATTGTTAAAATAATATATGTAGAAATAAACTAGACAGAGGTTTTTAATTTCTAAGCTTTGTTGGGTTGTGGTTATTGCAATGCAGTGGGGGAGGGGATATGTATGTTTAGTGTGTAGGAGAGTGAAGAGGTTCTGATAAAACCATGAAATTATTAATTTTATGTAGATTATCGTTAAAAGTGTAATAGATATTTGTACTAAATTTTTAATAATGATACCTTGTTTTTATTTTACTTATCAACAGTAATGGTGATGATTTTGTATAGGGCTCCAAAAGAGCCAACATAATTAAATTAATGTAATGTATAACCAAATTTATAACATACCAGGTAGTAGTACTATTGCAGATTTAAATTTCAAATCCAAGGTGTCTCAGATAAAATCTGACTTAGGTTAATTAATGGCTTCAATTTGGCATGAAATATAAAATCATTGAAATTATGTGACTGATGAAAGTTTGACTGTACTTTAGAATCATTTTGGTAAAAAACTAAACATTTATCTTTGTGATTAAGTCATTTAGAAGGTGGAAAACAAAATTTCAAATATAATTTCATTATAATTGCAAGCTTTGATGGTATTTCAAATTTGTTATATTTTTTAATAAAGATGTGACAATATGGTACTTGTGTTTCATCTTTCTCTTGTTAAATTCTGAGTGTCACTGTCATAATCAAAGGAAGAACAGCATACATGTGCCCCTTCCCACCATTATCGATGGTCAACCAATTTTAAAAAATTTTAATTAAATAAATAGGAAGTATATAAACAAGAGTTCTTTGAAATAAAATGTAATGTAATGTAGTAATGTAGTTTGATTTATATAGCGCCTTATACAATAGTCTCAAGGTGCTGTGGACCAGATGTTACACATTCATATGACTTTCTACGCCCCTAAGGGTCACATCATGCCCTGCTGCCTGATACAGGCGCTCATTCATCTGTCCACGGCAGGGGATGTATGGACCAGTACACTGGGGTAACCCCCTACTATCTCAAAAGATGTACTGGGTTCTCTATAGTGCACACAAGCCGTATGTGTACACTGGGCCTACGGTTTATAGTCCTTATCGGAGAAGACTTGTTCCACCACCAGAACCATGGAGCGAGCGAGACTCAAACCCATGCTGTTGTTATTGCTATGGTTCATGGTTCCCCTGCCTTAACCGCTCAACCATACAGCTCGCAAAATAAAAATGTTACGTGTATAAATGGGCTTCGTTGACTACCAATCAACATCTTCAGTACGAGTGTGGCTTGTGTTGTGTGCTACCCCCTTACATCTGGCTTTTTTTATGCGTGCCACCAGTAGTTGAGAAAGATTATCGCTTTTCAAGACTTGTATTAAAATTGGTAACAGCCTTCTTCATGGAAAGCAAAAAACATCAACTATATTATTCTGCTCTATGATCTTGAGGTGGTTTCAATCAATGTGATTTCCTTGTACTGCGTGGTTCGATATAGCTTATTTGCTTATTTCCAATTGGGAGTACTTTTTTTTTTCCTTCTGGTGTTCCTTCAGTCTTGTCCCCATGTTCTCCCAGTCTCCACATATGATGATTGCATGAGATCGGGGCAGTTGCTATAGCTTTTTGTTCAATGACTTCTAAATATAAGTTACCTACCATGGAAGACACAGGGCTGCCCATAGCTGAACCTTTGCTGGTAAATAACGCCTCTAAACGTAAAATATGTCAGGGGCGGATCCAGGATCCACTGAAGGGTGGGGGATGCACTTCTCCACTCCAGGTGGGTGTGGTTGCCAATATAATCCTGGAGAGCGAAAAAAGGTAATTTCTCCAATTTAGTGCCCTAGTACCCCTATTTTGAGGCTATTTTGGGATTTTATGGTTAATTTTTGACCCGGCACACCTAATATAAGGGGGGGCGCAACTACGTTTTGACGATAATAGGGGGCACGCACCCTCCTAAATCCGCGCCTGATATGTGGTGTTTAAATTTTAAAAGCTCCATGATGTCCTCTACTTAACTAGCAGAGTTCTTTTAAGATGTTTATCTTCCTGAAACCTAGATCACATTACCTGCAGGGCATCCTCTATTGATATTTTGGCAAAGAGAGACATCATAAAATATTCTATCTAATTGATTTCGTGCAGCACTAGGAGTCTTATAGATTTCAGGGTTGGATCCAGGATCGTGTGAAAGAGAGCATTCGCTCTACTTCCAGCTGGGTGGGCGTTTTAACGGTTCCAAGTTTGGCAATCAAAAAAGGCAAAAAAAGTTATTTGCCTATTTTCAGTATTCTTTTTTATGTTATAGTTTTCTGAAACTTGTCTGAATTTTATTTTTGGTGGAAAATTTTAGAGGGGTGAACGTAATAATATAACAGAATGCGCACATGTACTTCGAGGGGGTGTGTGCCGGATGCGCCCTCCTTTAAATCCACCTCTGGCGCTAGCTGGTGTGAAGACCTATCAGTCCCAGTTTCATTCCAATATTCGGTGACAATAATGACTGAAAACTAAGTAAACCATTCATTTACAGAACAAAATTTATTAAATAATTGACACAATTAAAATGTTACTTGCATGGAAGAATCTAATCATAAACATAAATTATTCTTGTACTTAAAATAATATGTATTGATATTCAAATCATGTTGGAAAATGTGAGTTTTCAGACAGGAATATTACATTCTCTAGATGGTTTCTGTGCACAAAAATTAAGCACTGTGCAAAAGTAACCTGAATTGAACAATAGATAAACAGTATTAGGAAGTATTCCAACTAACAGCATTTTTTAAGTATTTACTAAATACAGATGCATATGAGGTGTAGATTATCAACCTGTATGCAAATTAATATCATTTGATGATAAGCTTATAACAGCAAATAGTAATTAAATTATACAATTAGTAGTAGTAGTAGTAGTAGAACCTCGTTTTTACATACTGTAAGGGACCAGAAGGGGTATGTAAATCCAGGCGTTTGTAAAACTGAGTTATGGTCTTTTCATAGGTTTGTTCTTTACTTAATTCCTCATTTAATTACTACTACTCATTGTCTAGGCATAGAGGATTTTAAGTGTACACAAATCTATAAATATTGGTTAATTTTAACACATTTTTAACATCATGTCCAGTTGAAATTATGTTTAATGCTTAATACTTAATTTTGGAGTGTGTAAAATGGAGGTTTCAAAAAATTGAGGTATGTAAAATCGAGGTTCCACTGTACATGTATAGAATATAGAGCATGTCTCTTTATAAACACAAAGTATTGCTTTTGAAAATACTGTACATTTTCACAGGCATATGCAAATGTAACACATTTATTGGTGGTAATCCACTTTACATAATAGATGTACTATATATTTTATATCTACAATTACTATATCACATCACATGATTTAGTGAGTGTAACCTTAAAATGGGGGTGATGGTGACCCTTTTGGTTGTCATTACCAAATTTAAAATCCTGTCCTACCATTTACAGATCTTTATTAAATCCCATACAGTACATGTATTTATGTGTATACACTGGAAAATGTATCACGTAATTTTAAAATATTTTTTTTTTTTTTTTAAATACAACATAATTTAATTACAATCATACACCAAGACATATAACTTCAAAACATTCTTAAAATAATATTTGGACAAATAATATTTAATAAAAATAAATTGACATAATTATCATTGTAATTTTTGTTTTCCATATTCATTTTAATTATTTATGAAGTTGTAATACTTTATTATGAATGAAAATAAAATCATTATTTAGGCGAGATATTTTTGGTCTTCAGGCAAGATTTGCTTATACCTTGTTTTACAAACTCACTGATACTATGCTAAAAATTGAGATTTGAAAAATTTTAATTGTGCCCTTTTAGTGAACTCTCCAACAAATCAAGGGTCTCCAACCTCCGATTCGTGAATATTTTTATAACAATAGCTTTTACAACAATCTGCCCCAGGTGAATGCTAAGCCTAGGGGAAGGAAGCTGGGTTGTGATAAAGACTGAATTTTAAAGGTTGATATTTTTTTAATTTCAATTTGTGAATATATGAAGAGACAAATGCCCTCTACCAGATCTGATAGAAACACAAATTGCCTGTATAAAGCCATGGAACAAAACAATTCAACAGAAGGAACATAGCGCAAGCGTGCAGCCTTTGATCCATAACTCTTGTACCAACAAATTTTGATCTAGCTGCTAAAAATTAGACTACACACAACTTAAGTTTACTGGTGCCATATATTTTTTATCCATTTCTATAATTTCCAATGTGTATTTTCATGATACATGCAGTGCACTTAATTTCATCGCGATTATGATTTTTAATTAAAGATTATTGCCTCGGTTGTCAAATCGCATATAATCTCTAGTTTCATGAAAAAATTCCATGTTTGTCAGTACAAGAGTTCTAATCTTTAAATTCTGGAGTTCTGCATCCTTCTCTATTAAAATTCCTTGCATGGGCCTACAAGATAGCTCCATGCTCCAACGATCTCAAATGTTATCACTGCAGTGGGCACATGCCCCATCTAGACCTATTCTTTTTATTAGTTGCAAGTGCAGTACGTCATGTTGATACCAATACATGCTCGATAGCATTTATAATACTTTACATCTACAAAGCCGTAGCCAGAGTTGAAAATCAGACGAGGTGAGGCTGGTGCTTGGGGTGCGTAGTCCCCAGTCAGGGAGGTGGGTGTGTGCGAGGGGCAGGTTTTGGATTACAAATTTCAGACGAGGCGACCGCCTCATCTCGTCTGCCTCATTCTGGCTACAACACTGATCTAAAAGTTCATAATAAATAGAACCCACATACTCAATTTCTTTACGATTGGAGTTTGTCATTTTTCCTGTTGTTATATTACACAGTTCGCCCTCACCTAAATATTTTAAAATACATATATTTACTATTGGGATGTAATAATATATAGAATTATACATAAATACCCTAGAGCAAGTAGTCACTATTACAGTTTAATACATTTTGTTACCATGTTGTTCCTTGACTTGAAGAGGGCTCTAGTTATTATATACACTCTATAGTTAGTAGAATTCATCCAGGGTCGATGACCACTGGACCAAGGCCATCATCAATCTCCTTTCTTTGATTTGGCTTTTGCCATTGGTTTTTTCTTAATCTCTTGCTCGACAGCTTCCCATGCGGCATCGTCCCATTCACCGGCATCATCCCACGTGTCTTCTAGTGTTGTTTTCTTTGTTTTACTTGATTTACTAAAATGAATAAATGAAAATATTTAAAACAAGACAATTGTTGAGATTACACCACTCATCTGTGTTCACAATGAGTAAAAAACAGTAATGCTCGTGTGTAAATATCATCGCTTCACATCCCATATCTTGTAATGCTTATTAGACGATGCAAGAGTTCTTACTCAGTACATTCATTGGTGGCTGTTATCCTATCAATCCTATAGATAATTAATACACTGCAGTTGAACCTCCCTGTGCGGACACCTCTCGTAAGCGGACACCTCCCATAACGGACACTAATTCAAAGACCCGTTTGTTTTTCCTATCTAATCAGTGCATTTGGTACCTCTTGTAAGCGGAGACCTCCCATAAATGGACGCGGACACTTTTTGTCTTAAAATTTAAATATTTTGTATGTTAATTTACCTCCCATATGCGGACGTCCCGGAATATTTTGTAATTTTTTTGTACAACGAATACAAATTTCTATAAAATATCGTCCTTATACTGCAAAGGCTGAGAATCATATTACTGAACCAATCTTAAAAATGATAAATATTTAATAAAATATAAAATGCGATGTCAAGGAATTTGAGAAGGCCATGAAATATGAGACATAAGGTCGTATACATAATTTTACAACTATGGCCCTCTATCGGCCAAATTCTCCCATAAGCAGACACTTTTTCCGGACTCGAGGGTGTCTGCTTACGGGCGGTTCAACTGTAGTAGACAAACAATAGGCTCTATGATTATTCAATTATGCTGTTTTAACCAGTTCAATATTATATAGTATTGAACCATAAATGTGTAATATCCAGTTATAAGTTATATAGTATTTTACCATGCATATGTAATATCCAGCTGACGTCACGTAAATCTCGACAATTGTTTACATAGAAATCAATTTTGCATACGCGGTACTGTAAAAGACAAACTGCACACTCGCGAACACAAAGCTAGAGCCAACCATTAAAATTCGTACGATGATGATGATGATGGCCATGATGAGATGATGATGATGATGTTGGTCATGATGATGATGATGATGATGATGATAATTTACCAACCTCTTCTTACCTTTTATCTATCAATAAGTTTCCTTCATCTTCTTCCTGCCAAGAGTCCCATCCATCAATTACCAATTTGTTCTTTTGTTGATTGAATGGATTATCGTCAATCGTGTCATCATCATCATCATTCCCTCCCCAACCCCAGCCATCGTTCTTCCATTCATCACTCTGTTGCCTCTCAGGAGATGGTTCATTATGGAGTAGAGGGGTGTCATTTTTATGAGGATCCAGTGAGCTGTTGAAAAAATTAATTTGAATTAATATGAATAATAGCAAAAATAATTAAAATTAGCAAAAATAATTAAAATCAAATTTAAAAAAACTTGTATATCCGAGTAATTACTTTTGAAGATTGAAGTGAATTCTCCTAAAATTAACCAAACTTTATCTGCCATTTTATTTGGTTTCCTGTCCAGTTTGTTTAAAGGTTGCCACACATGTGAGGTAATGATGCATGTCTAAAGTCACTATTACTGAAAACTGCACGGCAAAACTTATATGCGGTGAAATATTGTGAGGCAACGGCAATGAGCACGGCTTTTGAGAGTTTGATGCTAACATCTACTTGTACTGATGGCGCACTGTGTGTGGTGAACGTGATCTTACCCTCACACTTTGCAGAGCACAATGCATGCATGTAGACAATGTTATAAATTGAATGCATGAAAACCCTTAGCAATATGAACCTGTGGCCAAATAATGTAGAAAAACCTTGCACTGTGCTGGCAGTGCCGCTACCACAGGCAACTGGTCTGTGACGGTGTGTAAGTTACTCTTGGCGAGTGCCATTGGCGGCGATATTTATGGGGAGTTCATTTACATTCGTTGAATGGTTTTGATTTTTTTTTAACGAAGTTCAGATTTAGGTGAAAATTAGCATAACAGGTGGATTATTTTAGGAGAGTTGAGTGTATAACAACAACTTGGTAAAAACCACCCAAGATGAACTATAGCAATTTTAAAATGAGTTGGGTAGTGGACTTCAATATCATCAAGCTTAATTGGAAGCAAACGATGGATGAAAGTAGAGTATGTGGGCATGATGTTCCAGTGATAATTAAAGTAAATTATACTAAAATGTCATGTTTATAGTTCTTCTAAATGAACTAGTGTTGTTTATTCAGAGGATTATAAATATGAAACGTTAGTATAATTTAGTTGAAATATCACTGAAACTTCATGCTCCAAATACTCTACTTTTATACATTGTTTGCTTCCCACATTTAACTGTGTATTTTCAATAATTTCTCTTTCTAATTATCACCTAGTATCCTGCCACTGTTAAACACAAACACAGTTTTCAGGGTGTTGGACCGCAAATCGTAACATCAACGCAAAACGTAATAATCAGCACAAAATCATAAAAATCAACGCAATTCGTAATAATTTTTTGTTACATAACAGCAAACATAACACAACCGCAAACCGTAACAACACATGTTGTTTTACGTTTTGCGAGACCCCCCTTTTACGTTTTGCGGCTTTTTTCATAACAAAAAAATATTACGAATTGCATTGATTTTTATGATTTTGTGCTGATTATTACGTTTTGCGTTGATGTTACGATTCGCGGTCCAACAAGGGTTCATGTGTTTCTGCACAGACGAATTAAAAGATTGCTTCGTTTGTCTATGGTTTATGTAAACTTGGTTCTCCGACTTACCAAATTGAGAAAACGAAACAGGGCAATAGCCTGCGTGAGGCAGACGAGAAATTTTCAATCCAACACCCTCCCCTCAAACCCACCACCTGACCAGGGACCACGCACCCCAAGCTACCAGCCTCGCTTCATCTGTTTTTCAACTCTGGCTACTCCTGCTAAATACTAAGAAATTTGACCCTGTAATTTTAACAAAACTAAGTTGACACATGGGTTGGAGCTAACCAATACTACATGAAATTATTAAAATAATCTGGGCAGTTATTGAATGATGGCTTGCTTACCGTAGACGTTCTCGTTCCTCTTTGCCCTCCCAGTCACCGAAGTCAATGAGTGGATCATCTGATGGCCAAGAATTCTCTAGGGCATCTTGACCACTGTGAGGCTCATTTAACATCTTGGACATCTCTTTCCAGCCTTTTGATGTTGATGATGCCACCTATGATGACAATAAAAGTTTTATTTTGTTTTTTTCAGCAGTATTTTTATTATTACTGTTCATATACTGTCTCAAAAGTTACATTAAAATTACCTGCTCTACTGTGAATTTGACTGACCTTTCCATTTATGTGAGTTATATTTGTCATATGGTTCTGATAATTTGAATAGTAGATCCGCTTTTGATTTGGGACTCACTTTGCAAAATGTTTGTCAGCATTATCTCACTGTCAAAATGTTGTGAAATTTTATCTGGTAGGTCATAACTAATTGTTCTATAGATTTACCAATAGAAATATTAATCTCGACTGACTGACTGCTTACCTTCGAGGCCCATGACTTGGTACCAGAGGAAATGTCACTCCACAAGGTTCCTTCGTTCATCTTGGTCTTGGTCGGTGCTATAACATTCTTGTTCATGCTTTCGGCGTACTCCTGAGTCTGACGAAGGCAAAATAAAACATTCCATGAAATATGACATTGTGCTGTTTAGTGACAGCCACCTATCAGTATGTGTACTGTTTAACAAGGTTTTACTCGAGTCACATACAGTAGCTATACAGTAGCCACATGACATAAAAAAATACCACAAACACAACAATATCCACAGAGCAAGTATAAGTTCCAGGCATGCAAGGATCTACTCTGAACAGGACCAGGCAAATTAAGGCACAAGAGCCCAGAGGTCACAAGTCTCGTGAAAATGGCGGGAGTCTCTTGATTTTTTGAGTCATCTCCCTCCTAAAAAAATACATTTTTCTCCTGAAAATTTTAAGTGTCTCCCAAAAATATTTAGAGTGTGTCTTGACCTAGCCTAGGAGCAAAATGGGTTGTCCCTTAAAAAAGTACCAGCTCGGCTGAGTGTTAAATACATACAATAATATAGATATTTTTTCATATTGTTATGTACTTTTTCTGTGTTCTGATTTTATCGTGATGCATTTACACAAATTTGATCGACAAAGCAGCTGACATAAAAACTCCTGATTTTTCACTTCTCAAACCTGAGAACCATTTGAACAGTATACATTCAATAGTTTCTTAATTACCTAAAAATCACTAAGGATGACCTGTTAAATTCCAGAACAGAAGATATAACAAATAAATGTAATTATTATTAACTAAGTTAAATTATTATTGCTATGTTTAAAAGTTACTTTTACTATAATATCCATACCTGTAGATACTCTAAACAATAAAATGAGTGTCTTAAATACCACAGTAGCCTTCTAAATACTGTAGATAACCCAAGCTAAGTATTTCCAATAACAAAGTACTGTATGAATATTTTGATAACTACTGTACCCTCCAATAAGACGTTACTATAATGAGAGAGTTAAGTCAATATAATAATCCAAATATACTAATCATTATTTTGTCATTTATGAAATAGTTTAATTAATCAATACGAATCAATATGTAAAATAAAATAATAATAATTATAATAATCAATGAAGTGGTAAAATAAACTTGAGTACCAATTCTACCATACAAAATATTGATTTTGAAAATAATCAATCATCTATTAAAAATGTAGGAAACAAAGATAAGATATTCAGAAAAAAATTGAGAATACAGTACAGTCAACCTCCTCATTTACAAACTTCTTATTTTACAAACCTTTTGGCTGAATACATAAAACAATTGTACAAAAAAATTAAAATATCTTTAAAATTTTAAGAAATAATTCAAGTGATCCAAAAATTAAAAATATAGGAAAAAGGTAATGTTATTTATTATTAAATTATACTTATTATTATTATTATCATTTTTTTAAACATTTTTTAGCCATTCAACAATTTATTTTCTTTTCTTCCTTCAATCTTTTACGTTGTTTTTAATAAATTATATTATTTTTATGAATATCACGTTTAAACCTAGTCGTAATCATACAAATTTAACACTTTTACAACATAAAACCTTTATCCTATATACAAAATATTTAACGTGGTACAGTCAAAGTCTTCTTTAAATAACATTTCCAAATCTTCTCTAACGTTTCAAGCCAAAGTTAGACTCATCTATGCAACCTCTACAGCCACATTAGATAGTCTCTCTTCATATAGGCTTCTATGAATGGTGTCTTGTTCCAGGCAGGAAATCCTTCTTTCCACACCCAGTACCTTTGGTTTCTGAGCCAATTGGGAATCGAAACATAAGTGCGGTACAAAAAAAAAATTTCAACCGACCGACTCAAATTTTCAAAAATTTGGTGTTTGAGCAAGATGTTTTAGGCCATATTAGTTTGATTGTGTATTTGACACTACAGTCGACCTTCTCATTTACAAACTTCTCATTTACAAACCTTCTATTTTACAAACACTTTTCAGACAATGCAGTCATTGAAATGATGACTGATTGTGTAATTTTACAATAATTTAATGTTAATAATTCTGTTAGTGCATTTTTCTTCTGCTAATTCAAACAGCACCTTTTAACAATCATGTAAACAAACACAAACAAGTGTTTTGCAGACCCCTTTTGTCTATTTTCATGAACATTCTCATTTACGAACTTTCTCATTTACTTACAAACACCTTCCAGACCAAGGGGTGTGTAAATAAGAAGGTCGACTGTACTCAATGCATCAATCATTTCTAAATAATATATTAAATTGGATAATGAGCTGAGTGTTTATGCTAGACTAATCCAATAATTTATATTTATATTACTCACAAAACCAAATATTGAAGATGTGTACCATTTAATGAAAAATAATAATTTAGAATCTATAGCTTTGAATTATTGGCAATAAAACAATATGGCCATTATGAAATGTCAATGAGATTTTAATTTGCAAATATGGAGTTTACACACGAGGATGACGGTATTTAGATAAAGCCTGCCCATTTTTACACTGTGCATGTCTCGTACTTCAATCTTGTTTAAGGACAACAACAAAGTTGAATCTTCTCGTCTACTGTAAACATCAACAAAATAAGTATGGTTTTTAAATGCCCTATAAAATTTTAATTTAAAACAAGGAATTTTAGAAAAATTATATATCATGACAACAATGAAGCTTTTAGTATGGTAACATAATGTGTTCAATCAATAAAATGTGTTTAATCAATAAAATAATGTGGTTAAGGCCCCATAAAAAATTATTAGTTTAATCACCCTACCAAAGCATAACATCTGATGAGGGTGGGAGTTTTTTTTCTTTTTTTTTAACCGCCCATCCCACGTTATAGTTATCTCATGTTTGGTTACTAGATCGTACATCATTATTTTAGCCTCGCGCAAATACTACGCCCATACCAGTGCACCAGCTTTCAGTGAGTATTGATAATTAGAGGCCTACAGTATTCCTAGTTGTGTACATTGTTGTGAGCTCGAGAATAATTAATTATTAATTTATGTTAAGAAAATTCAAGGCATTTCAAGTGAGTATGACAGAAAAAACAATTGTTTAAAATGTAAAATGAGTAAAAAAAATAACTTTTTTTTATGGAACCTAATAAAGAGTGAAATATGGGGCTAGTTCCTTGCAATGTGTAAGCCTATTTAATTAGCATTTTCACATTGATGAAAATCAAAAAATTAATTACCATATGGCTGCCATGGCTGAAAATTTCTCCCACTTTAATACTTTTTTGCCATTATTTCAAAATCATGTTTCCTTCAAAAGTATCCTCTACAGTATTGAAAACTTAACTATTGAAATAAACACTTTTAGGCTAGTGCAAAATGTCCATCAATAATAGCTATAATGAATAAAAAGCAATAAAGAATTTAGTGAATTAATCTAGCTGAATATATTTCTCTGAATTTATAATTTATACTTGTTGAGTTTACTACTATGTTCACTCTAACCATTCGTCGAGTTGCCAATGGCTACTGGAATTCTCATTTGGCTAATATAAAAATGACCTCTTTCGCCAAATTGGCTAAATGAAAATCACCAAAAATGTCCATTTTGCAGCCATTTTCATGGGTTTTTATCATTTTTGAAAAATCTGGTTAAAGAATGTATAATTTGGCTAAAAAAATTAGCAAACTTTAGCCAGTTTGGCTATTGAATAAATTTCTTGTCCCTAGAGTGAGCATAGAGCTGGATGAGATGCTATTACAGGTTACTCCAAAGGAATTTTTCAGTACCCATTGACAGCTGAAGCAACAGACCCATAGCCAGAGGGGTTCCTGGGGGTTCATATGAACCCCCCTTTTTCAGCGAACCCACCTTTGAAAAACGAACACCCACTCTACCAATATTAAACCATTTTTTCTATTTTTATACCTGTAGTGGGTATTACTCTACTTACACTACTATTCTAAAATCACCATTCATATAAATTATATTATAACTAATATGCCGAATACACACTATTAGAGCGCAGATGTCCCACAGCCCCCACAGGGGCGTTTCTCCTTGATCCACCGGGGCCTTTAGGCGAAACCCCCCTTTAGGAATACCTGGTTTACGGGTCTGAGCAATGTGAGTAAAGTACATTGCCCATGTATACAAGCAAATGGGAAGCCAGAGCCATGAACCCTCGACCTCTTAACTGGGATTCTGAAGAGACACCAAGTGACCACTGCGCCAACTGTTCCATATACATATTACATGAATGCATAAACAAGACTGTGTGTATCAAAACATTTACAAAATATTAACAGATGGCAAATCAAAATTAACATAACAATAACATTAAATTAATTTGATACTCTATAAATTTAAGTAATATAGAAATAAAAGTGATAAAGATCTCCTTAAAAACATGCAACAAAGGGCTTGCAAAATGGTTATGAGTCTGGAAAAGTTTACACATCACAAGTGCTTAGCAGTGCAGTCCAATCTCCGAACACCGACCCTAAAAAAAATTTAGCTCTAAACCCGAACCTTTTTTAAAGTCCCAAAATCATGAAACCAATGTAAACATAGGTAAACTTGACTCTCTCTAAACCAGACCTTTTGCAAAGCCTCAAAATCATGAAATCAATGTAAACATAGGTAAACTTGACTCTCTCTAAACCAGACCTTTTAAGGTCTCAAAATCATGAAACCAATGTAAACATAGGTAAACTTGACTCTCTCTAAACCAGACCTTCTTAAAGTCCCAAAATCATGGAACCAATGTAAACATAGGTAAACTTGACTCTCTCTAAACCAGACCTTCTTAAAGTCCCAAAATCATGAAACCAATGTAAACATAGGTAAACTTGACTCTCTCTAAACAAGACCTTTTGAAGTCCCAAAATCATGAAACCATTGTAAACATAGGTAAACTTGACTCTCTCTAAACAAGACCTTTTGAAGTCCCAAAATCATGAAACCATTGTAAACATAGGTAAACTTGACTCTCTCTAAACCAGACATTTTGAAGTCCCAAAATAATGGAACCAATGTAAACATAGGTAAACTTGCATCTCTAAACCAGACATTTTTAAAGTCTCAAGATCATGAAACCAATGTAAACATAGGTAAACTTGACTCTCTCTAAACCAGACCATTTTTTAAAGTGGTGGATTTTGGAAGGAATTCCCCTTTAAGTAGAGCTTTAGATGAATATAAAAATATGTCATAGAATTACACTTATGCAATATTTTCACAACATAGCATACTTAACAATTTTGTTCACATAATATACAATGACCATGAACCATAAACATTCAATACATATTATTAATTGAAATGAAACGAGGACATTTGATAATTTGATAGGCAGCATTCATTCATTCAGCATAGATAGAAATCATTGAAACAAGAAGGTATTTCAATACACCATTTTGAAACAAGGTCATTGATACATAGGCAGCTTTCAATAGATATTGCTCATTGAAACCATAAAATAAGGACATTGGTTGTACTGAGAGGCAACATTATAGATAACAATCATTAACAAAGGAAAGTCATTGTATTTGTTCAGGCCTTGTGTTTTGAGAAGAGGGAGAGTGATCATTCACCTAACACTGCCCTAAAATGCCTGTGAGGTGTGCCATTCACAGCATACCTAAAATTGGTAAATTTCTACACACCAAGATACAAACAGCACGAAACTAGGACAACTACCCCCAGACAATCACCCCTGGAAAAATACCCCCTAGGACAACTACTCCCTATGACAACCACCCCTGGACAACTACCCCCGGACAACTCCCCTAGGACAACTACCCCTGGACAACTACCCCTAGGGCAACTACCCCTAGACAATTACCCAACTAGTTGTCCTAGAGGGTAGTCGTCCTAGGGGGTAATTGTCCGGGGGGTAGTTGTCCTAGAGGGTAGTCGTCCTAGGGGGGTAGTTGTCCTAGGGATAGTTATCCGAGAGGGTAGTCGTCCTGGGGGGGTAATGTCCAGGGGGTAGTCGTCCGGGGTATAGTTGTCTGGAGGGTAGTTGTCTGGATACGAAACAGCACACCTATAGCACCTGAATGTGTTGAGGTCAACAATTTATTAGTACACATGCAATTTTCAGAAGACAAGGCCTGATTTTTATTTATTGTATTAATAAACAATGACAAGATACTGTAAAACAAACAAGTGAAGTTGGTTTGAAATATATTCCGCAATAATATTAGGCCTAGGCCAAACAAAAAAATTGCTGTCCAGCATGGCTGATCTGATATCTCGAAAGCCAGGATCAGCTTTTTGTTTGATATTTCCTGATTATTTCACTAAACATACAAAATTATCTAAAAAAATAGCTATAGGAAACTATTCTGTATAAAAAATAAAACAAGGTTATGGAAAATATAGTAACTGGTGCGCATACAGGTCAAGTCGCCTACTCGAAAACTCTCCTACTACCAACTCGCCTACTGCAAACTCGCCTACTCGAAAACTCGCCTACTCTCTCAAAAAGTTAACTCTGTATATATTTTGAATTAAAAAGATTTTTGCCCACGCAAGCTCACCATACAATGTAGTGACACTCTGTTGAAACTGCAGTATTTAAATTACTTATCAATTTATTTTATATCCTATGCTTCTATTGCATTTTTTGTCAAGAGAGTAGGTGAGTTTTTGAGTGGGTGAGTTTGCAGTAGGCGAGTTGGTAGTAGGCGACTTATCGAGTAGCGACTTGACTGGTTACCACTGGTGCCTACTGTACTAAAAATGAAAACGAAAAGGATGTCCTGACTTATCAATCCCAGTTTAAAAAATGTATGCTTGGATAACCACGATTTTCTTAGGGCATTTTTACACACTGATGTAGTGGCAATAATGGTGGCTAAGATGTCAGTGTTCAGGGTGGATCCAGGATTGTGATTTAGGAAGGCTTAAATCCCGATTTTGGTTTGGTTTTTTGGAGCAAAAAAAAACAAAACAAAAAAAATCCATACAATAACAATGTAGTTTATGCCTCCAGGAGCCTTTATATATGGTGGCTATGCGTGTGCATTTTTTTAGTCCGTAATCATTTAGTAAAGACCACACAAAAATGTTTTCCAGGCCAATTTTAGGCTTAAGCCTGTTAAGCCCCCTACATCCGCCACTGTTCAATCTTAGGTCAGACCAAAGCCAATTTCACAGATTTTAATTTGATTTATTCTGTGTTGTGAGAACACCAATAAGAATTCAAAAAAAGTCTGAGGACATATTTCTGGTGGTGTGGATTTGTTTCCAGGGGGCAGAACACCGGGAGACAATCCCTTACTCTTTGCCAGAAGATTGCACTGTGTTTTTTGATGTGACATGAGCCATGTTTTATACCAGACCAAAGGCTTAATGTCTCACAAAAAAGACAGTGCACTACAGAGGTCCCAAGTCTCCTGAAAATGGCGGGAGTCTCATGATTTTTTTGAGTCATCTCCCGCCCTCATGAAAAAAATACATTTTTCTCCTGAAAATTTTAAGTGTCTCCCCAAAATATTCAGAGGGGTCTTTGCCTAGCTTAGGAGCAAAATCAGTTGTCCCTTCAAAAAATATCAGCTCTGCTCAGTGTTAAATACAATTTTATAGATATTTTAACATATTGTTATGTACTTTTTCTGTGATCTGTTTTTTATTGTGCCGCGTCGCACATTTGCATTTACGCATATTTGGTCAACAAAGCAGCCGACATAAAATCTCCTGATTTTTAACTTCTCAAACTTGTGATCTCTGACACTATTAACTTGTATTTCGTCCCTCTAACCGAAACACAAGGAGAGTGGCATAGTGTTGGATCGAACTTGGAGCCAGCGAGACTCCATGGTTAAGTGATTACCACCAGCTAAATGAACTGAGCTAATTAATGCCACTAATGCCACTGGAAAAGATGCTAGAATAAAGCATAGATTCTATAAAATTTAGCTATGGTTCATCTCTATCATTTGCTGGCCCAGTCTAAAATAAGTCTCAGACCCAAACTTTTTTTGTGTCTTGGAAATTCCCATAAAATACTTCTGATTTCTTTAGACTTAAACACAACAATGAACCAAAACAAAAATGATACACTATAAAAATACTAAACCTTTCAAACATAAACAGCGCAGCATGCAGTTAGTATTACAAAGACAATGTTTTGTGTACGCTAAACACCAATAAAACATTGCATGCCCAACTTTAGATTAATTTTTCAGCATATGGTATTATTAAAGACATATGGTGAGCGATCGTTCAGTGTAGCAGCTCCTACACCTTTTCCATCAAAATCTGCAAAAATACAGACAACCACCAAACAACACAATATACACTACCTCCTCATCAAATGATGGTTCTTGAATAAGAATTGGAATGTCACGTTCCTTCCTGTGATATAGCTTTGTGAATGATTACAAAGTGATCGATAATTAAGAAAATAGATTTTATTTTAACACATTAACAGTTACTGTCACTACATATTTTTAAATCAACTGCGTATGCCAGACTAAAATAGTGGGCCAACCTCCAATTTGTGAATAAATTTTTAAAATTGCATATGAGTCAATAATTGTTTTTATTTTATCCTACACTTTGTAGATATATGACTATTATTCCACCTTTCTTTTAGCTGATTATCCAAAAAAGTTTCAAAAACCCAAGTATAAAGTTTCACCTACTGTACCAAAGATCTGAAATATACTTCATTCCAAATTTTTGATGGGCAACAAACTATATTTTAAATTGACTACTTAACTTTGGATTGAGTAATTGATCAAACATTATGAAACTTAATGTGTTCCTATTGTGTTACAATGTGCATAGGAATAGGAACTGACCATTTGTGGTCAAGTGATGTGATGAAGTAATGAAGATAGAGCTACAGAAAGTGATGAAGATAGAGCTAAAGAATTTTTGGTAAATTAAAAAAAATCAATCACTCATATTCAGGGGCAGACCCAGCAGAACTGGATTAGGGTTAGGGTTAGTTGAATAAGGACTGATGTGAGATTATAACAGTAAAGTGACTAGAATATAGGCGTGGGCTCAAATTGTTATCTACAGACACTTTTATAGGCACACAGTGTGTAAAGATATTTTTTGGGTGAACATACTATTTTGTCAAAAGGGGGACCTTAACACCCCTCCCTCCCCCACTTCGGATATGTACCCGATGTTACAGGATTCATCTAAAAATATTATGAAGGTTATGAGGCTTATCAAACTTTTTAATGATTAGTTTTTAGGTAAATAACATAAAAATAATCATTATATTTAAAATTATTACTTACCTTTTGCGAGGCTGCGGAACCAAGTTTTACTGCCTGGAAAATACAAAATAAAAACATAAATATTTTATATTAATCTGATTAAAAAAATCAAGTCTACCTTATAAATTTTTCTTATCATACTAAAAAGCACAGTTCATAAAATACAGTATGGTTGTTTTTATATTACAGATTCACAAGCCCATCAGTGACTATATGATAAATAAGAGTCTGAAAAGACAAACGGATATAGAGTGCGTTGAGTGCTTGAGCATTGAAGCAGAGCACAGTGCCTTTCTTAAGCCGGGCACTCACTGCTTCGTACGATGGTCACATGACTAAACCATCACTCCCTGTGTGTGTGGTTTGCACATGCGATGACAGTCTTATACTCATCGGTAGACGCTTTTTTTAGTAATTTCCCTGTTGAATCACTTAAAAGTACGTCGGCCGCCGAGAAGACTCTCATCGCGACTGGCAGCCACACATACACAGGGAGCGATGGCTTAGTTGCGACCGTCGTGCGACTGTCGTACGATCACCACACGACGCAGTTAGTGCCCGCCTTTAGGTCTCAGGACTTATGTAAGTTTACACATCTGGGTCATAAACTGGGCATACTGTCTAAAAACCAAAGAAAATAGTTTGAATAGTGGTTATTGGAAGGTTTAGAATATACAGTAAAGTCAAAATTGACTAAGAAAAATTTTACTTAGAAAAAAATTGATTATGAAAAATACATCCATCTGGCATACAAAAATAAATTTAGAAATAATTTGACTCAGGAAAAGTCGAGACTTGGTCAAGTTTACTGTACTGTAACTGTAGCAATTATTTGTTTTGTTTTGTTTGTTTGTTTTATTGAATCCACCAGGATATAATGCTTTTGGTTGAGCTTTTTTCAACAGAACCCATTCTTATTATATCCCATAGGGTTATGTCATGTCAATTGCTCATCCTAAGAATAATATTATAGCATCCAAGGAAACATGCAAGAATGACATTGGTACTGTGGGGTTACACACATGACACATCTGATTACCGATGACATACCATTAAAAGACATCAAATCTCCATGGTCTTCCCTCGGATAGTTTAACCTCCCTGTGCGGAAACTCAGGTAAGCCGACACCACCCATAACACCCACTCATTCAAAAGCCTGTTTGTTCTTCCTATTTAATCAGTGCATTTGGTCGTTCTTGTAAACGGCCACCTACCCTTAAGCAGCCATGTACACCGTTTGACATACAACATTGATTTTTTTTATATGATAATTTACTACTACCCCGAAAAGCCTCGTGATTTTTTTAATAAATACAAATTTCTATACAAAATTTTTATACTGTAATGACTGATTATCTTATTACTGAAAAAAATAATCTTAAAAATAATAAATAATATTAGGCAGTAAAATATCAGACATAAGCATATAATTGATTTTAAAAGTTTGGCTTAGCCTCTCATTAACGACCACCCCCTGGTAAGTGGATACTTTTCCGGACCTGGGGGTGTCCCTTTATAAACAGGTTCAGCAATATAGTATTTGGTACTGTATCTTGTTTGTATATTGCATAATAGAAATTAAAAGAAATATAAAAACCATACTTTCCATTTTACACTTATCATGCCGAAAAATTAACGAAGCAATTAATTAATATTACCAACATCAAAATCATTAAACCATGCTTACCTGAGAGCCTACCAAACACAATACTGCCTTAAACAGATCACAAAAGAAACAAGATACAACTAAAAAAATACACTAAAAACTCAACTACCATTATCAATAAATCCAACCACATAAATATAGCAATTGTAAAGACTTATGAAAATATTTATATAAATCTAGAATTTTGCAATCAACCAATCGAACAGCAAAAGATGATTTATTACAATTAGATGGGCCAAGAGTAGAAATAAAACCATGGTAACTGTGCAAAGTAAACAACAGATTAATTGGCATAATATTCTCCCCACGGTATAGTATCATGTATGTGATGTCTGTATAATATTAAGGAAATGTTTCATAATTAGAGCCTCTTTAAAATCTAAAAGGTCCACTAATCAACTTCAAGTAAGAAAGTACAATGCATACTCTAAGTAATGAGATACACGCCATCATGACCGGATTCAATATTTCAACATACATTATGTCATTATCAGGAATGGCGATGACATAATTTATGTTGAAATATTGAATCCTGTCACAATGGCGTGTATCTTATTGCTTTGAGTATGCATTACACTTGAAGTCTCTTCAGATACACGAAAATGTAGTTTAGTTTTTTAGCATCACAGAAAGCGTTCCCAATATCACAAAGGAAACCATCAGAATGTACAACAACAATAAATCTTAATACCGTAAACCTGATCGTGTTGAGAAGTATGTTTGATATTTTTAGTTAGAAAAACTACCACACGCTTTACATATTTTGTAATTATTAATTAAGAAAAAAACCTTTTGAGGTAGTGTCTTTTCCATAGGGCCGGTGGAAAAGGGCAAAACTAAGAATTCTGAAGTTTACTACAGTATTACATTCATTAATTCTTAGATGTCAATTCCTTCACACGACAAACCTAATGGTACTCTACATACAGTAAGTCTCTGAACAAAATTATTAACAACATCAGACAATATTCTTTATGATCCTTACAATACAGCAAGTTTGTTTTGACCTACAGCCTAGCAAATAAATACTTATAAATACTAGTATTTCTTTACTATATCTAAATATTCACAGAGATTTGATAGTATTTTTTATAAAGTTTGTTTTCTATATTTTTTTTATATCAGTATCAAGACCACATGAGACATTTAAAAATGGTCTAAGTTCATTTTAAAATTCCTTTCCCATTGTTATCATTGTTATATTTCAGATGTTCTTTATGTTCAAATATTAATAAAGGTTGTTTTAATTTACAATAAAAAGCAATGACATTAAATATTTAAAAATTCCGAGGTAAACTTAATCGGTGTCTTATGACATAAAAAGTGACTGTTACCAAGTACACTGTTTGCACACAACATGTGAGTGTAGTTAATAAATATACTTTTTCCATTATGAGAATTGCACGCGTACATAGACAGTGGGGGAAGGGGAGCTTTGGGGCTTAAGCCCCCCCCCCCCGCCAAATTTTCAAATATAAAAATATAATACTACATTTTGTAAACATTTCGCCAAAATGCTCCATCAAAGTGCCAATGTTCTAGGGGTTTTAAATTTCAAAATTTTCTTGCCTCAGCCCCAACCATAGTGGGGCTTAGCCAAAATTTGACTTTAACTGGTTAAGCCCCCAATTTTGCAAACGTGTCTACACCCCATAGATTTATTATTACGGCTAGATGGTGAACTTCCACAGAATAGATAGCCCAAAGTTCAATCCCATGGAAGCGCC